>JBBDGP010002936.1:12500-212144 GCA_037952835.1 Lithobates septentrionalis | reverse complement strand
GATCGGAAAGTCTGAAAAGGGATTGGAAATTCTGAAAAGGGATTGGAAATTCTGAAAGGGGGGTCTGTCCGAATGAATAACTTTTAAATTATAGGTATTGGAATTTCCTTTCAAATTTGGCTGTTGGTGAACGTAACGAATACGAATTTATCCGACGTTATGAATTATCCAAAATAACGAATGCTGCATCTAAACAAATAGAACGTAACTAATTAATAATATATAATAAAAAATTGTATTCGTTTTCCATTTGTTTAGATGCGGCATTTGTTTCGGATAATTCGTAACTTTGGATAAATTTGTATTCCTTACATTCACTAGCAGCCAAATTTGAAAGGAATTTCCAATACTTCCAATTAGTATTAGTTAAGTTATTAGTTTATCATTCAGAATTTCCGAATTAAACAGGTTTTCGTTCAGGTATTTCCGTATTAACGAAGTTGTCGAACATTGTAGAAATAGTTTAATGTAACTGGTAATTTTTCCTATGAAGATACCTTTGTTGTGGGATGCATACAAGGAGGGGAAAAAAAGTATTTGATCAGCTGCTTATTTTATACGTTTGGGCATTGACAAAGAAATGATCAGTCTATAATTTATTGGTTGGTTTATTTTACCAGTGAGACAGAATAACAAAAATATCCAGAAAATAGCATTTCAAAAAAGTTATAAATTGATTTGCATTTTAATGAGCGAAATAAGTATTTAACCCCTTTCGCAAAACATGACTTAGTACTTGGTGGAGAAACCCTTGTTGGCGATCATAGGTCAGATGTTTGTTGTAGTCTCAGGAGGGATTTTGTCCCACCCATTTGCAGATATTCTCCAAGTCATTAAGGTTTCCAGGCTGACGTTTGGTAACTCGAACCTTCAGCTCCCACATATTTTCTATAGGATTAAGGTCTGGAGACTGGCTAGGCCACTCCAGGACCTTAATGTGCTTCTTGAGCCCCTCCTTTGTTGCCTTGACTGTGTTTTGGGTCATTGTCATACTGGAATACCCATCCATGACCCATCTTCAATGCCCTGGCTCAGTGTGCCAGCTTGTGTTTTTAAACTGGCTGCTCTGCATGTAGCTTCTGACAGGCTGTGCAAGGAGCCCCATATCTCTGGAACCATAAGTCGTAGGAGCTATCTACCCCCCCCCCCCCAAATTTGGGGTCTGTGACCCCCAGATCATTGAGCTACGACCCTCGAAGCTAGATTAAAAAAAACTATATAATTTTTTTTCAATGTTCATTGCGGGTGAGACTCTGCCTCATCTGTCTCTCCTGGCTGCACATCCCTGCTGCACACAAACTACTTCTGAAGCTTGATGGCAAATGTGTTGGGGCTTTTGGACCCAACCCTTATAAACGTAACAGTCACACCAGAACCTTTATGCAATCAAATCAAGCCAAGTAGTGAGGGTTTCTCAACTGCTTTAAAATTGGCACCAGATTCAGGTCTGGTATGAGCTGCCTTCGGTGAAAATTGTGGAGTTGGGTGGGGGGGGCACCTAGAAGGGTAACTGTTGGTGAACCTGTAACTGGTCATGTCTTCTCTACCAGGTTATTGAGCAGCTAGGGAAGGTGGTGTACTCCGCCCTGGACTGGGGCCTCAGCAGTGACATGGAACGCGTTCTCAGTGACCCGCTACTCTATCTGCTCTACCGCATGGTCGGCCTGAACGCTAACTGCACATCCCCTACTGGTGAGTTGTGGAAGATCACCCTCTATGACGTTACAAAGGTAGGTACCCTCCAAAACTGAAAACTACCAAATGGAGATGTTAAATGCGATTTACGGCTTTATCTTCTAGCTTGCGCATTTTCCCTTTATTTACTTTATGGCGTCCCACTTTCTTTGGGCTAGAGTACAGAATGTTTGATGTCCTTTATGAACGCGCTAAACCCTTTTCATAAGTGAAAGTCTATATAAACACAATCTCAGATTCAAGGTAAACATTCTGCAGCTTTTATTAAACTTTTTGATCCTGGTATGAAGATTGTGGGTTACTACTTTCTGTTATAGGGTAGCGATGCTTCTCCAAATGGGCACCTGCATGGTCTCCCATGCCCAGGGCAGCTATCGAAAATTTTGGGGCCTCTTACAGTTTTAGGCTGGGCCCCTGGGCCTGACCACCCACATTCCCACTTTTTATTTTAACACTACAACTTAATATATGAAAATGAAGAGTGTATTCCAAGTCATCAGTGCATCAAGATTTAACAGTAAGCAATATATTTTGGCCAAGAAATACGAAGCCTGCCACCACTACATTTCACCTCTTCATTTACATGCCCATTTCACAGTGAAATTGGCATCTAAAGGAAAGGGGGGGGGGGGGGGGGGTTTAAAATTATCACACTATCTTCCTTCACATCACTATTTCATTCCAATCCAGCAGAGACAGCCCAATCCAGCAAAGAGACAGCCTTATATATACAGCAAAGGGACATCCTATCCCGCAAAGACTTTCTAATTCACTGAAGAGACATCCCCTCCAGAAAAGACAGCCCAATCCAGCAAATACACCAAAATCCAGCAAAGACATCCCCCCCCCCCGGCAGCTTGGGACACCAGGGTGATTGGGCCCCTAGGGATGACCAGGCCCCCTAAGTGTGTTTAAGCTGTCCCCCCTGATGGCATCCCTCTAGTGGAGGCTAAAAGCAGCCGATGAGTGTTGTAGAGGCACAGTCCGCCATTGTAATCGGGAAGCCAGTCCAGAGCAATGAGTGGCTGAAAGAGGTTGGGGAAGATCACCAACAGTGGGGGGATGAAAAGCGAACAGGTTTTATGGTAAAACATACCAATTGTTTCTAGCAAAGCAAATGTCATTCAGTTAGGATTTGGAGGTAAGCTTGGGCATAACACTAGTATTTTTTTTTTCTTCAAAATGTTTGGCTTATTTTAAGTTGGTGGTTCAAATCTGTTTTTTTTCACAGTATTGACACTTTGAAGGTGCAGTATGGAACGTTTCATGAACTCAGCATCTAACATTGTGGCTTTCGTTTGGGGAAAGTCTATGAATTCCAAAAACTTAACGTTAAAGCAAACAAAATTTTGGAAGTACTTTCAAACATTTGCGAAGTCGGTCAATGTACTCGGGTGGTTTCGATCTCCTTTAGTGTATGGCCAGCTTTAGAGCCTTATACACTAATGTACTTGTAAAACAGGCATACTTTATACAATTTGCCAATAGAAGCAACCAACCTTTATGCTCTTTTTGGCAGGCTTATGCTATCTATTAATCACCTCATTCCCTGCAAAGTTGTGCTTACATCTCCTATTCCCAGTGCCCTTGAATGCTGCCATAGTAAAGCACAATTGATCGCTGAAGAATCTTCAGGCCTTTGATTCCTAAACCCCCAATGTGCCCTGTGTTTCAGTCTGCTGACCCCTATTATTATTATTCAGGATTTACATGGTGTCAACAGTTTGTGCAGCTCTTTACATGAGGACAACTACCCTGTTTCCCCGAATATAAGACCTAGCGTGATTGTCGGTGATGGCTGCAATATAAGCCCTACCCCCCAAATAAGCCCTACCCTGTTTCCCCGAAAATAAGCCCTACCCTGAAAAGACCTACAAGGACTTTAACTAGGGCTTATTTGGGAGTAGGGCTTATATTGCAGCCATCACCGACCATCACGCTAGGTCTTATTTTCGGGGAAACAGAGTAGTACAGTTACAATACAATTCAAAACAGGAGGAATCGGAGGACCCGGCTCGTTAGAGCTTACAGTCTAGAAGGGAGGGTCAAGTGAAACAAAAGGTGGTAACTGTGGTGGATGAATTTATGGAGGCAATAAAAATAGGTGTAGGGTAAGGTAGGCTTCTCTGAAGAGGGGTTTTCAAGGATCATCTAAAAGCTAATGGAGTAGGAGATAGTCAGACAGATTGGGGTAAGGAGTTCCATAGGCTTGGAGAGGCTCTGGAAAAGTCCTGGAGGTGAGCAGAGGTAACAAGGGAGCTGGAGAGCAGGAGGTCTTGAGGGGAACGAAGAGAATTAGGTTGGTATATTAAGACTAGGCTAGTGATGTAGCTGGGGCATCTGCGGGACATCTGTCCTGTAGTTATAGGGGTTGGCAGGTGAAACCAGAGAAGAGCAGGTGGTCCAGTAATCAAACATTTCCTCAAGTGTCAGTTTCTGAATGTGGCTTAGTGGGTAATTTTCTCCTTATAGCATGAAACAGCAGGTGCCATTCGGAGAGGAGTCTAATTTTGTATGGAACATCAGGTTTTAGCAACTTTGCCTTTTTAAGGCTTTGCATCCTCACCAGTGGAGGTGTCCACTTTCAGGTCAACGCACAACAGCCGGCCCTGGCTGCAAAACTTAGAGCTCCATCTACTGGCTGAGAGTTGTCAACATTGAATCTTCATAAACCATTTTTCTATTCACCTAAATATGGAATATCTTCAAAACTTTGAACATTACTGCATTGAAACCTTGCAGATGCCAATTAATTATGGATGGGTTGAACTTGAACAGATATTAAACCCCCAGAACTTGGGTAATAGAAACTGAAGGCAGAACATTTTTATAAGAAATCTGAATTCCACTATTCTGTACACACTTGGAGGGCCCATTTTAAACTGTACCATAACTGCTATTCACAAGGCTTTATTTAGGCCTTAACGTCTTGTGTATGTGATGAGCCTGTCTTCTATTGTGGATTGTAGGCCTAGATTTTTTTTTCTTTTGCAGCAATCTGCATTTAACATGAAAAATTCCTTAAATGCTCTGCAGCCTTAATCCTTTTGTTTTTCAGGTGTGCGTCGAAAGGCTTTTCCTTCCCTCTGATGCACCAGGACACTACAAAGCGGTGTGCCGCATGCAATATGGAGTACATGCTGAGATCTGCAATCTCCTGCAGACCATAAAGCAATCTAAACAGGTACAGTATGATCTGCAACTCAATTACTTAATGTCTTGTGTAATGAAGAGTTGTAGTCTGTGTATAACCAGATAATGGGTTCAGTAAAAGTCCACCATAGGGTGCCATTTACAGTGGGTAAAAGCATGTGAATCCCTTGGAATTTACAGGTTTTTTTTTTTTTTTTTGTAGCTTTTCACAATGTGATCTGATCCTCATACAAGTCACAATAGACAAACACAATATGCTTAAGCTGATAATGCATTAATTCTTATGTCTTGTCTCCAGGCCAGGATTGGGACAAAAAGTAGGCCCGGGCATTTTGGGCTGAGCAGCCCAGATCCCCTGCAGAAGTTAGGGGGAGGGGAGCACCCAACCCAGCAGCAGGGGGCACCCAACCCAGCAGTGGGGTTGGGGGTGGTCGATCCGTGGTTGCGGGCACGGCCGGGACAAGGGGTGGGGCAGCCTTGGGCACTGTGGTATTATGTGAAGTGAGGGAGGGGCGCCATGAGGGGACTTATGTTGGCAGGGGGAATGGGGAAATGATTTGTGCCAGGAGGGGGGTTTTTTGGGGGGGTTTGTGCTAGAAGTAACATGGTAGAGGGGGCAGGTAGGGGAATTGTGCTCGGAAGGATGATTAGCTGATATTAGTGCTAGAAGTAGGGATTGGGGGGGTGATTTATGCTGGGAAGGGGGATTTAGAGGTGGGGGAGGATGTGTGCTCAGAGGAAATTTGTGGGGAAGAGGATTTGTGCTAGAATGCGATGATTTTCTTTTGTGGTAGCAATTGTGCTGGGGGTTAATGAATTGTGCTGGGAGGGAGATTTCAGCTGGGGGTGGATTTGTACTGCGAGGGGAAATTATGCTTAGGGGTAAGCATGCAGATTAGTGTTTTTTTGGGGGGGTAGGGTATGGACTTTTGCGACACAATTCTCATACACCTTGGGGGGTTGGTCAGCAGCGCCATTTGGCATGTTTGCCCCGGGCTCTAGAAGACTTTGTCCCGGCACTAGTGGCAAAAATTTGCAAGGTGTATGGCCCAACTACTACGAAAGCGAATTGTTAGTAGTTTGCACATCTGGAGTCCAGTGAGGGAAAAAGTATTTCCCCTGCTGATTTTGTACGTTTGCCCACTGACAAAGAAATGATCAGTCTATAATTTGAATGGTCAGTTTATTTTACCGGTGAGACAGAACAAAAATATACCTAGAAAAACAAATTTCAAAAGTTAAATTGATTTTCATTTTAATGAGTGAATGTATTTAATCCCTATCAATTAGCAAGTTTTCTGGCTCCCAGCTGTCTTCTGTACAGGTAACGAGCTGAGATTGGGGAGCACTCTTAAAGTGCTCAGAAGCAATCAGATTCCAATCTCTCCACCATGGCCAAAACCAAAGCGCTGTCCAAGGATGTCAGGGACAAGATGGTAGACCTACACAAGGCTGGAATGAGCTACAAGACCATCACCAAGCAGCTTAATGAGAGGATAACAGTTGGTGCGATTATTCAAAAATGGAATAATCGAAAATAACGAAATCTCCCTCGGTCTGGGACTCCGTGCAAGATCTCAATTCAGGGAGTTTCAAAGATCATGAGAACGGTGAGAAATCAGCCCAGACCTACACGGGAGAATCTTGTCAATGATCTGAAGGCAGCTGGGACCCTAGTCATCAAGAAAACTGTTAACACTGCGCTGTGAAGAACTGAAATCCTGCAGCGCCCACAAGGTTCCCGCTGCTCATGAAAGCACATGTACAGGTCCATCTGAAGTTTGCTAATGAACATCTGAATGATTCAGAGGAGAACTGGGTGAAGGTGTTGTGGTCAGATGAGACCAAAATCAAGCTCTTTGGCATCAACTCAACTCGCCGTGTTTGGAGGATTGCTGCCTATGACTCCCAAGAACACATCTCCACTGTCAAACATGGAAATATTATGCTTTGGGGATGTTTTTCTGCTAAGGGGACAGGACAACTTCACCGCATCAAAGGGATGATGGACGGGGCCATGTACCATCAAATCTTGGGTGAGAACCTCCTTCCCTCAGCCATGGCATTGAAAATGGGTCGTGGATGGGTATTCCAGCATGACAATGACGCAAAACACACAGCTGAGGCAACAAAGGAGGGGCTCAAGAAGCACATTAGTTCCTGGAGTGGCCTAGCCAGTCTCCAGACCTTAATCCCATAGAAAATGTGGAGGGAGCTGAGGGTTTGAGTTGCCAAACGTCAGCCTTGAAACCTTAATGACTTGGAGAAGATCTGCAAAGAGTTGTACAAAATCCCTCCTGAGATGTGTGCAAACCTGGAGGCCAACTACAAGAAACTATTATGCACACAAAAAAAGGCAAAATAGCGCAGGTTACTTGGTTTGTATTATATTGAATGTTGCTGAAGACATGTCCTTTTGAGCAGTGCGCTCTCCGTGAGATGAAAACAGTCTATGAGTAGGGCAGCCTTTAGATGGGAGGTGAAGCCGCTCCAAGTATGCAAAGGGAAAAAACAAGAAAGGCGCCTCTTAATAAACTGTACATTTAATGACGTATTTAGCATTAAAATCACTCACATTTAAAACTTAGATAGTCCGGCATGGGGAACTCAGTATAGGCATACAGGATAGCGTCCTCCTCTGTCCCACAGTCTTTTTCCTCTCTTGCTGACGGCTGGTCTGTGTGGCATAGACTTCCGGGATCAGTAATAGTTCAGAACGAGGCTTGGCCACCGCCGAGCAGTCAATTGGGAGGCTGGGACGCTGGAACGCACATCCAAAGTATGTGCTGTACTGCCGTAAAGCGTCGCGTTTCGGAGCATGCGCACTCGGGCGCGCTCCTTTCTCAAGCTAGGTTGAGCTAGCTTGAGAAAGGAGCGCGCCCGAGTGCGCATGCTCCGAAACGCGTCGCTTTATGGCAGTACAGTACATACTTTGGATGTGCGTTCCAGCGTCCCAGCCTCCCAATTGACTGCTCGGCGGTGGCCAAGCCTCGTTCTGAACTATTACTGATCCCGGAAGTCTATGCCACACAGACCAGCCGTCAGCAAGAGAGGAAAAAGACTGTGGGACAGAGGAGGACGCTATCCTGTATGCCTATACTGAGTTCCCCATGCCGGACTATCTAAGTTTTAAATGTGAGTGATTTTAATGCTAAATACGTCATTAAATGTACAGTTTATTAAGAGGCGCCTTTCTTGTTGTTTTTTCCCTTTTCAACTACAAGAAACTTCTGACCTCTGCCAACAAGGGTTTCTCCACAAAGTACGAAGTCCTATTTTGCAAAGGGGTCAAATACTTCACTCATTAAAATGCAAATCAATGAGATTTTTTAAAATGTGTTTTTCTGTATTTTTTGTTCTCGCTGTTAAAATAAACCTACCATTAAAATTAGACCATTTCTTCGTCAGTGGGCAAATGTACGTAATCGGCAGGGGATCAAACTTTTTTCCCCCCACTGTACTTTGATAAAAACGCTCAAACATTTTTAGATTGCTGTTAAGCAGCATACCACGCAAGAAGCTCTTTGGTATACGATCAAGAGCATGAAAGGAATATAAAGCAATCAGGGTTAAGGTATCCATCAGTCAACAGACAAATTGTCTATAAATGGAGTTTAGTACTGTGGCTGCTCTTCGTAGGAGTGGGTGCCCAGCCAAGATGACTTCCAAAGCACAATGAAGAATCCTCAATGAGGTAAAGAACCCAAGATTATTAGCTAAAGGATTGAAGACATCACTGGAACTGGCAAACATCCCTGTTCATGAGTCTACCATATGCCATTCTTTGAACAGGCAGGGTATCCATGGCAGAACAGAGGAAGACTCTGCACTCGAACATTGCTGTACATTTGAAGTTTGCCGAAGAGCACCTTGCGAACTGGAAAAAATGTTTTGCGGACTGATGACACAAGTTTAATTTTTTCACGACTAATGCTCAGCACTATGGCGCAAAAAGGGCACAGCTTTCCAACATCAAAACGTCCCAATGGTGGAGGGAACATTATGATTTGGGCTTGCTTGGAAGCCTTATGGCCTGGACCTCTTACCATCGTTAAGGTGAAAATTAATTTATGAATTTTAAAGTTTACTAAAACACATACTACAGGATGTCGGGGTGGCTGTCCGCCAGCTGACGCTCAGTAGAAGTTGGGTGATGCAGCAGGAGAATGACCCTAAGCATCAAAGTAAATCCACAAGACTGGCTTCAGAAAAATAATGCACATTTTGGAGTTGCCTAGACCTGAACCCCTTAGATGCTGTGGAATGACCTCGAGCTGTTGAAGCAGTTTTGTCGAATGGTCAAATATTGCTCCAATGCTCAGGTCTTATCCAGAGCTGCCAAAAGCGGTTGCTTGAAGTCATTGCTGCCAAAGGGGTTTCGACCAGCTAATAACTGCAAGGGTTTACTTAACGTTTCCTCCTGCACTGAATGTTTTAATGGCTGTGTTCAATAGATGCAAGAAATTAGAATTGTTAGCTTAAGCACATTGTTTATTTTGACGAGGATCAGATCATTTTATGGCAAATTGCAGAAAACCAGTTGCCTCCACGGGTTCATGTTTTCTTGCCATTGTACCTCCCATGTATGCAAGAGCTGCTGCGTAAAACCAGAAATGGTAGTCATGAGGTGTTGGTACTGCCGTTGGTGACCATGGCAACACTGAGCAATTATGTGATGGAGTAGAGGGTATGCCTAACCAATGCAAAGACTTCAAAAAGGTAATTCTGCATGATTGGGGGGGGGGGGTGTTCAAAGATGTCTGCTGCACAGCAGTGGTGGTACAGGTTTTTCTCTGTACTTAATGGGGTTTGCCTTGAACAAAATGTCAAGAGTACTGGAGCATGTATCGTGAAGCTGTTATTTTGGTTAGCCAGGTATTGTACACTGGTCCTCCCCATGTGCAATCTGGGGATTCTGAAGTCTACATGTTTGATGCCGGAACACTGTAGGCGGTCATCTCATTAAACTTTAAATATGATCCATGGATGCACTGTTTTCTAGGTAGCACCGGGTCACATTGCTTTCTCTTATTGCTGGAGGTACTCTTTAAAAGTCTATGTAAAGCCAAACTTTTCATTTTGGATAGAGTAGGCGATGGGTAAGACCCCTATTTGTATAGTGCTACGTTTTTTCTAAACTTCCCATCTTGGACTCGGCAGGAACAAAGATCTCTGCAAAGCAAGAGGGTATATCTGACAGTTGAAACCAGAACAGTTGTCCCACTGGAGAAACTTCACCCCCTGTTCTGTGACAACTCAGTTTGGCTTTCTCATCACTTTAACTAGTGAAGACAATGGTTGCCAAAGTTAAGAGACGGCAATAACCAGACTTGTAACCCACATTCTATACTAAATGGCCTTACACTTCAGTGGTGACAATGCATCCTCAAACTGCTTCACTTTGCATGCTCCTGCCGTTACACAGAAGTGCAGTAGCTTGTAGTCAATTAAGGCCTGCCTTCAATCCAGATAAGTCTTTACTAGTTTGAACTGTCTTAAACGTTTTATTTTGTCAGAATTTGAAAAAACTGGAAAGCAAGGAGGAGAGCAATGACTCTGTGGTTTTTGAGAACTGGGTAAGGCTTTGCTTTATTTTAGGCATTTGTATTATCAAAACCTTTACTTTAAATAGTGGGTAAGGGTTATACAACATTAGAGTGGGTAGAAGCCTTTTCAGGATTGTCCTTGTGGGATATTTCCCTTTGTTTTTGAAGACAAATTGAAAATCTCAAAAGCTAATTGTAAATGCTAATGGTCACCCAAACAAGTGAGAATATTGGTTAATTTCTCCTTCCTGTTTGTGGACAGCTGTAGTATATTGATCTCTCATCCTTTTTCTGTTCTGGTGATGGTCACCACTCACCAGGGCAGAAGGTAAATCTTTCCCACGGGGACACTACTCCACCCACAACAAATACTAGTGTTTTTTTTTTCTTTGTCTCAGAATCCTGAAATTGTGGCTTTTGCTGGGGATTCCTTTGAGTATTGTCCCTCTAATTGGGGGTATACAACTTTTGTACTGGGTCTTATGACTAGCAAACTTTTATCTGGTAAATAAGAGCAATTGCATGTGAATATCTGAGATTTACAATGTTCATCCAGTAGATGGTCTCAAGTCTGACTGGAGTCATTCTGCATGTTTATGTAATGGAATTCTTACAGCTGTTGAATGTAGAGGAGATTCACAGCCCCTTCCCTTTCTCCAACTCCTAAGCATGAGTTGGGTATTTGAGGAAATATGCCTATCTCAGGAGGTACTTGGTCCAGGTATTAAAGTATAGAAGTATGAGAACCAGTAGGGTGTCATTTGTTTAGGAGTCCCCCGCTGTTCTTCCTCTAATTCTGGAATATCTGTACAAATAGCTTGGTGCAGACTAAAAAGCAATTAACAATGTGGGTTTTTGTTGCAGAGTGCCTTGTGGAAAGGTGTAATGAAAGAGCTCCGTGTTGGGATGAGACTCTGCTCCAAACGGCGCTCCAAATCTCAACCAGTTGAGTATCAACTTGCGCCATATGAGATGTTAATGGAGGACATCCGCTGTAAGAGGTACACACTGCGAAAAGTCCAAGTAAGTTTGTCAAAAAGGGTGGCTGAGATGTTTGATGTAAAGCCAAAACCCAGGCAAAAATGGTCAAAATAAAATAGGGGGGGGGGGGGAGGAATGGTAATGTGTTGGGTTTTACCACCCTACTTGGAAGAATCTTTCTGTCCCAGTTACGAATAATTCCTTAAACCGCAGAAGCACACTGGTATGTAGAAGGTGATGCATGGTTTGGTCAAAAGATCACTGGCAACGAGCTAAATGGATTTAAAGGGTTAAGGCTAAAACACAGCGGTGAACTCGGTGACAGTCGATTACTAGCATTTTTTTTGCTGTAAGTTTTACCTGTGGATCCTGCCAGTAGACCCAAAATTGATCTACAGGGTATGGGCCAAATTAGAACATGGAAAGGACTTTTATTTGTGCCAACGGTCATCTAGGACTATCCAGGCCGAAGAGTGAAAACAAGGACTTCACTGCAGATCGGTCCGCGTTGTTACTGCCTAAGTCTTCATCAAACCTTTTAACTGCTGGATCCAGGGGCAGGCAAGTGTCCTTGTACAGTATCTTGCAAAAGTGAGTACACCCCTCACATTTGTGTAAATCTTTTATTCTATCTTTTCATGTGACAACACTGAAGAAATGACACTTTGCTACAATGTAAAGTAGTGAGTGTACAGCTTGTATAACAGTGTAAATTTGCTGCCCCCTCAAAATAACTCAACACACAGCCATTAATGTCTAAACCGCTGGCAACAAAAGCCTTTTCAGTAGAGCCGGTTTGCATGTGGGCCGGCTGCAGTTTTTAAGCATGGTACAGGTGCGATTTCCATTGTCGTACACTTTGACAATTCCCACCTGAATTACACATGAAGCACTCAAAGTAGCACTGGCTGGTGCTGAAATCCTGCTTTAAAAACCGAACCGCACACGTGTACCTGGTCTAAGTATCTTTGAGCTTTAACAATCCAAGCTGCTATATAAGACTGCAGAGCATGCAAGGTTTTTTAAGAAAGCGCCACATCAGTGGCTGGTGGATCATACGGGGCGCCATTCCCCTAATCCATGTGCTGGGCCCCTAATTTACATGCAGGGTGCCAGACACATAAATTTCAATTTTTTTGTGTTTGGGAGCACGGGATTAGAGCCTGAGGCTCTAATTGTCAAAGGGTGGGCTCGCTTTGCAGAGCACTGCGCCCTGAGCCCACCCAGTTGTGACAATAGAGAATTAATAGCTATGGTCTTCCTGATTCTCCTCCCGGCCAATCAGGAAAGCGGGTCTTGAGGCTCGATTGGCCAAGGAGTCTTAAATCTCTCTCCCTATTCGGGTCATGTTTCAGGACCCACTGCCTATTCTGCCGGGAGGAGAAACTGCCTGGTGTCACGGCAAGCTGCAGCAGGTGGAAGGGCAACTTTTAGGAGCCCTACCCTGGATCACCTGCACCGCCTCCTAAGGTAAGGATATAAATGGTTTCTGACCTGTCCGCGCGCACGGGGGGGGGGGGCGGCCAGTGAGAGCGAGGGGGCCAGGAACCTGTACCACCTCCAGTTCTTGTCATCTCCTGTGCAGGGGGGGTGTTATGGTGACGTCTGTACATGGCTGGCGTCCGACACCTGTCTGATGGGAGGGGTCATGTGCAAGTGAGGGGGCCAGGGGCAGCTTCCAGGAGCGTACCTCAGATTCTCAGACTCCCGCGTGGGGTGGTGACTGGTGCAAGTGAAGGGGGCAGGTTTGCCGCCCCCCAAAATATTGAGCCGTCACTGCGGCACATCCTCTTTATGTAATCACACACCACCCTAGGCCCAGTCTGTTGCAGTATGGTCATATGCTGACTTGGCACCATCCACAAGCAGCTTAACTCTTCAATAAGATACCAACTGAATCCAATGCAATTTTACTTCAGACAATTGTAGCACTGAAATTTTTCCAGTCTTCGGTGTAAGACGATGACTTTCCTTTCCAAAGCCCTGTCTCTACAAAGAACGAACACCGAGGGGCAACAAGGAAGAAACTGGGGAGGGTCAAACTCAAACCAAAGCAGGGGAGGGTCAAACTCAAACCAAAGCAGGGGAGGGTCAAACTCAAACCAAAGCAGGGGAGGGTCAAACTCAAACCAGGGGAGGGTCAAACTCAAACCAAAGCAGGGGAGGGTCAAACTCAAACCACGTCGGGTTTAAACTCAAACCACAGCACGTCGGGGGTCTAAACTCAAACCAAAGCACGTCGGGGGTCTAAACTCAAACCAAAGCACGTCGGGGGTCTAAACTCAAACCAAAGCACGTCGGGGGTCTAAACTCAAACCAAAGCACGTCGGGGGTCTAAACTCAAACCAAAGCGGGGGAGGGTCAGAGGGGGAACCATTTCACATACTGTAAGTAAACAAGTTTTAGAGGCCCTAAACAGCTATGAAATGGCATCAAAGGTAACCTGATACAATTCAACTCAAAACGATTTCTAAGTGGGAAAGAACGTATCTCTTGGCAAACCAGGCACTCCTGTCAGAGGCCAGTCTGTGAATTCTGATTTCTCTTGCTCATCCTGTATATTTTACATGGTTAAAGTAAAAGCTGAACAGATCTGGATGTAAACATGAGTGTTTTTTAAATATTTAGTACTGAAAGCAATAAAAACACAAACTACAACATAAGCAAGTACTATCTGAAAAGCAATGTAGCCAAAACGGTGCCTTCCCTTTGTTCTCAAATGGTTATGTACATAGGCATGCACAGGGGTGTGCCTGGGCACACCCTAATCACCAGGGTTGCCAACCATGCAGGGTCTGTAAAGTCAGAGGCTACAGTTGCTTGGCTTCTCTGCTAGTTCCTTAGCCAATGGGAACACTGTACCCGCCCCCTTCCCCAGTGTGCCTTTATTTGACTTTACAGCCTGAGGTGCTGGCAGCTGGAGCGGGCAGGAGAGGAAGAGGGGGGTAATCACAGCCTGCAGTGTGGGATAGACTTGAGCCACCAGGAGAAGGTAAGCTGGGCTGAGCACAATGTAGTCAGTACACACACGCATGTGTTTGATCTTTGGGATGCACACCTCTGGTTTTGCAGTTATTTCTGTGCGGTGTTTCCTCCTGGGAAATACTATAGTAAAATGATTTGTTATAGGATGCTAACCTAGATTTGCATTTTTTAGGACAGTGACTTGTCCAGTAGCAAATCAAACAAGAGTGAGGAGAATGTCGTCATCTTGGATCTGCTTCGCTCGCTGAAACCGGTAAGTTTGGCTGTGTGGTCCCCAAGAGGGCTCCAGACATTGTCCCTTTTGGGGAGTATAAACAAGGAAGCAAATTCCATACGTTGACACTTCATGTTCTTAAACGAGACATACCATTTTGTAAGCAAGCGGTGTAAAGACTGTAGCACCTTGGGAAGGGAGAAGCTGCAGCGTGCATTAATGGTATTCATGGATTTGTTGAGCTAAATATTGGGTGCCACTTGGAGACATGGTGAGAACGTCAGCTTATTGGCTGTATTCACTGCACACCTTTGCCACAAAATGCCTTGAGGAAACTTAAAAATATGATTGCAAATATTAGCAGATTTAGTTCCCACTAAGTTTTTTTATTACTGCTCATTCTGCCACGAGATCAGTTATTTTTTCACTTTAACATTCTAAGCCAGGGGTCTCCAAACTTTCTAAACAAGGCCAGTTCACTGTCCTCCAGACTTTACAGGGGCCAGACTGTGGTCTTCGGGAGTAGAAATTATCATGGTGTCAGTGGAATTAAACGATGCATATTTGCTTTCAGTGGGAGGAATAGTGCACTATTGGTTTCAGTGGGAGGAATAGTGCACTATTGGTTTCAGTGGGAGGAATAGTGTCCCAGTGGTGTTGGGGGGGTGGAAGATTGCCCCGTCGGTGTCGGGGGGTGGAAGAGTGCCCCGCCCAGATAAAGGCAAGTAAAGGGCCCACTGGTCGCAGTTTGGAAACCCCTGGTCTAAACCAAACATTTATATTTTTTTCATTTGGTTACTTTTATGCAGTGCTTCACATACTGCATTCACATCAGTCCCTGCCCTCAAGGAGCTTACAATCCAAGTTCCCTAATGCAGTGGTCATCTACCCTGTCCTCAGGGCCCACTAACAGGCCAGGTTTTATCTATTACCTTGGGGGAGATGCAGACTAGAATACTGCAATCACTGAGCAGCAAATATCACCTGTGATGTATTTGTTATCTTGCAAACCTGGCCTGTTGGCCCTGAGGACAGGGTTCATGACCACTGCCCTAACACATTCACATTCATACATACACATACTAGGGCCAATTAACCTACAAGCATGTCCTTGGAGTGTGGGAGGAAACCGGAGTACCCAGAAGAAACCCGCACAGGGAGAACATGCGAACTCCAGGCAGGTAGTTGGGATTTGAACCAGCTACCCCAGGGCTGCTACTGCTAGGTGGACATGCTGACCACTTAGCCGCTGTGCAAATTTTAGAGCAGGAACCCTTAAGTCTACAGCTTATGATCCATTAGCATAATTGGTAAGTTGTAATTAGAATATGTGAACATTAACTCCCCTTGCTGTATAACTAGTTTAATTTTTTTACCGTAATAATTTTGATCACTAGAAAGTGATAATTGTAGTGCCCCTTTGGTGTTTAATAAAAAAAAAAAATGTCTGTTTGGTGGTCAATGTAGTGGTCCCTACATTAAGGGCCAGTTCAATCATCCACAGTGTAAGGGGATCAAAGGAACAACCAACCAATGTCTACTAAGACAAATTGTTGCTCATGGAACCCCTAACAACTTGATCCCTGGTAGAGTGGGCCAAGTTTCTCTGCAAAACAGGTGTTGGGACAAACACTGAGGGGTGCTCACAGCAAACCGCTTCCATTTCATATGGTGTGGGTCTTTCCCCAAAGTTGCAGTAACTCAGAAATATTTTAGTTGGAGTTTGACTTCTGTCCACAGCTGCTACAAGCCTATATAAAGCCTAGTACACATGGGCCGCATGTCGGGGCAACATTAGCAGGATTAAATGTATGCAGTATGATATTCGGCCCCTATTTATGGCAGCTGGTCATACAAGCTGGCTTTTGTCAGATAAGCATGCTGGAAGACCAGCTGACCAGCTGAGTGTTTGGCTGTGCTTCTGTGGATCACAGGAGGCATTTCTGCCCTCCTGTGACCAGTTTTCAGCTGACAGCAGGCTGAAGCCCGCTGATGTCAGTCGGTCCAGGCTGGGGAAAGATTGCGATTTTATATAAACGGGATCCACCCAGAAGTGTGGACCTGGCTCAGCTGCTCAGCAAGCTGCTGGGATTAAGTGGAAAATTACTTCTCTATTAGGTTCTCTAATGGGTTTAACAGGTAACCGTGTTAAAGGGTTGACTATAAAAAACGTTGGTTTTAAGGCTAGTGACCATAGCATTTAGTGCCAGGTGTGAATATTTTCTGTTCGCTGTAGTTGCATATAACATATATGCATGTTTACCTGTGGGAGCCTCTTGTGTAAGACATCCAGAAGGCCAAAAACTGCTGCTGGGTGCTGCCATCTTGGATGTGATGTCATCCCCAGCAGACTGAGCTGTCACTCAAGTGTCTCTTCTCCTGGATAATTTTATGTATGCAGAGGAGCTGGGTCAGCACAAATTTGGCACTCCCAGGAGAGGACTAATTTATGCAAAGGAGAGAGGGGGCTGTGATAGTTGACTCTAAGGTAATCAAAAAAAGAACCTTGATTTCTGTACCTTTTACCTGCATTTTTTTGGCGGCCTTCCCTTTAAAGTATAACTTCATCAAAGTGATTGTTTCAGGCCTCGGCACGTAAGCTGAAAGAGAAACCACCCCAGGAGCCAAGCCTACATGAACTCCTGATGTCTGAAATTAAATCTTCCAGGTCAATACTCAAATCTGCAGAGGGCAAAAAGTCTTTTCCCAGGGTGAGTTTTGGTAAGTCCATGCCAGATTTTTTTTTTTTTACAGCATTTTCAGAGTTTTTCATTTTTGGCTACTCGAATGATCCAGTTAACATTCTTCTATGCAAAAGTTTTGGTTAAAGTTGGTCTTTTAGGAATGCAGATGGACTTTATTTTTCTTAGATGAAGACTTGAGGATCGCAGATGGCCCGTTCTCCATTCCTTCAGAATGTCCTTACTATAGATGCCGACTGGAGTCCAGGTGGAACGTGCCAACCTTTGATTTTCAAGACCATCAGATTGAGGTAAACCTCAGAACAAAGTAAGGTGAGGGGTAACGGCTAACCTGTATGTGTTCATCCTTTTTGTTGAGCCGTTTGCTCGCTCAGCTTTAAAATTGCAGTGCTGCATGTCTCCGTTCATATGGGCAATAAAGGCAACATGTCTTCAGACAAATTAACCCTTTTTCCTAAACTTGCAAATACGAAAAATGATTTAGAAAGTCCCATAGAGGACCATTTATTAGGTACACCTTGCTAGTAGCGGGTTGGACCCCCTTTTGCTCTTCGTGGCATAGATCCAACAAGGTGTTGGAAACATTCCTAAAATTTTGGTCCATAGTGACATAACATCACGCAGTTGCTGCCAATTTGTTGGCTGCACATCCATGATGCCAGTCTTCTGTTCCACCACATTCCAAAGGTGCTCTATTGGATGAGATGTGGTGAGTGTGGAGGACATTGGAGTACAGGGACCTCATTGTCCAGTGGTGAGATGATTGGAGCTTTGTGACATGGTGCATTATCCTGCTGGAAGGAGCCATCAGAAGATGGGGACACTGTAGTCATAAAGGGATGGACATGGTCAGCAACAATACTCAGGTAGCCTGTGTTGTTTAATCGATGCTCAATTGGTACTAAGGGGCCCAAAGTGTGCCAAGAAAATTCCCCCCCCACCATTACACCCCCACCACCAGCCTGAACTATTGATACAAGGCAGGATGGGTCCAGGCCTTTAGGTTTAAGCCAAATTCTGACCCTACCATCTGAATGTCACAGCTGAAATCCACTCATCAGACCAAGCAGTTTTATCCAATCTTCTGTTCATTTTCGGTGAGTCTGAATTGTAGCCTCGCGTTCCTGTTAGCTGACAGGAGTGGCACCCGGTGTGGTCTGCTGCTGTAGCACATCTGCTTCAAGGTTGGACGTGTTGTGCGTTCAGAGATGGTATTCTGTATACCTTGGGTGTAACAAGTTATTAGAGTTACTGTTGCCCTTCTATCATCTGGAACCAGTTTTCCCATTCTACTGACATCAAGACATTTTAGTTCACACAACTGCCGCTCACTGGATTTTTTTTTTTTTTTTTTCAGACCATTCTCTGTAAATTCGATGAGATGGTTGTGTGAAAATCCCAGTAGATCAGCAGTTTTTCAAATACTCAGACCAGCCAGTCTGGCACCAACAACCATTCCATGTTAAAAGCCACTTAAATCCCATTTCTTCACCATTCTGATTTCTGGTTTTAACTTCAAGTTATCTTCACCACGTCTAGATGTTCAAATGCATGGAGTTGCTGCCATGTGATTGGCTGATTAGCAATTGAACAGGTGTGCCTAACAAAGTGACTGAATGTACATTGGCATTTTCTATCAGTGGCCCTCCAACAGGCTGCTCCTTCATTTCTATGGGGGAAATTGTATCCCTCTAGTATCCGGTAAAAGCAAGTCCCTGGTATAAATTGGTAACCTTTTGAGTTCGATGGCTGAACAGACGTTTTGGTCTATTCCATAGTGTCTGGGCAATGATGCAACTGCTTAGTGGTAGATGTGATTTATTGACATTAGGATGTTAACACATTGTACTTTCTATCCTGTCTTGTCCTTTATAGGGAAGGATAAGCTGGAACACAGAATTTAGCCAGGAATCCTCATCAGAACAAAAGTTCTCTGACCTAACGTCTAGTAGCACAGGTGAGCAGTGTCCGATTCCAGGCTGCCCTCCAGCCTTTCCTAGTCAGTTGTCTAATGCAGGGCAAGCAACAAGCGTCTTAATGGTGCTCATTCGGTACTCAAAATTCATGCAAGCAATGAAAACCTAACACTTGTACTCACCTTATAGGCCTGTTTTGACCAGCATTGGACTTGTGTCAATGGCATAAATTTGACACTGAGGCGCTTGTTAAAGGGTGGGGGAAGGGGTGGTAGAAACAGGCGCGGAGTGGTCCAGTGGTTTACCAATGCCAAATACTCTGCAGGGGCGGACTGACAACTCATGATTCATGGGGGCACCCTCTGTCCCTGCCCACACAAACCCCACCCACACAAAGCCCCACCTACATATTGTACTGTCCTACATAACACCAGACTCCCCTATACCCCCCACTCCTAGGTAACACCAGGACCACTATACTCCCCACTCCAACATAAGACACCCCTCTATACTCCCCACTCCTACACACCAGACGCCCCTCTATACTCCCCACTCCTACACACCAGACGCCCCTCTATACTCCCCACTCCTACACACCAGACGCCCCTCTATACTCCCCACTCCTACACACCAGACGCCCCTCTATACTCCCCACTCCTACACACCAGACGCCCCTCTATACTCCCCACTCCTACACGCCCCTCTATACTCCCCACTCCTACACGCCCCTCTATACTCCCCACTCCTACACGCCCCTCTATACTCCCCACTCCTACACGCCCCTCTATACTCCCCACTCCTACACGCCCCTCTATACTCCCCACTCCTACACGCCCCTCTATACTCCCCACTCCTACACGCCAGACACCCCTCCCCTGAGAACACCAGCTAAAACCCAGCTCATTGTACTCCTGAAGGTAGTATGAGTTCACCTTCTGTCCCAGTCACCTCCAGCTCAGCACAGAGTGCCCTTGTCTGTCATTGCCCCATTCCCAGAGTCAGAGCCCCAGTTATCAGAATCCGATCCAGATCCCGCTATGGGTGAAGTGGGAGCCCCCTTATTAGCAAAAGCAGTGCCCCATGTCTCATCTTCTGAGTAAGCTGGTTGGCGACGGAGGTGGTCACACCTGAGTGTCACTGCTGTCCTCTGCTCCCCACCTGTCATTAACCCACCCACTCATCGTTTTCTATAGATTAACAGGAGCCTCTCATGGGGCCCCCTACTGGTGTTGGGCCCTACTCCAAGAGAAGCAGTCTGAGTCCCAGAGAGTGGCCCAAAGGATGCCTCCAGCACCCTGCCTCAGCTCAGAAGACAGACTCCTGGGAGGGCCCTCTGTGGCATTTCCGGGGGTGCGTCCTACCACTTAGACTTGAATCTAGCTGCTTTAGGATCTTATACCTGTGTTCCTGGGGGAGGTCCTCCAGATCCTGTCACTGAGATTCAGGAAGGGTGTGCCTGGGGGGAACTGGGTCTACTCTATCTGGGTTTGGCTTTTTTTATACTTTTGAAGGCTGAATTTTGTGGCGAAAAATGGCAGCTTATACTCCGTAATTTAACGCATTAAATTACTTTTACGTAGTTTGTCAATCAGTCTTCATGTTTTTAAGAGCTCTCATTCCTGCCTGTGTGGACTTCATCACAAATGGACCTCCGAATGAACTGTGGCTCATCCCAAGAGGACCGCCAAACAACTAGTGGATCAACTCATGACAAACTGCTTTCTTCATCATCAATCCAGAAGAAGCTGTCTTTTGGTCACAAACGGTCAAGCTCCTTTGAAGGCTTACTAGGAGGAGCACAGGATGAGCAGGTATCAAGCAATTGGTGTTTTAACATACAAGTTCTCTGATTTATAGATGACTTGCATATACGGTAATTCCTTTGTAAGTTTTTTTGGAAATTCTAGAAATTGCACTGACTTTTTTTACTCGTCTCAGGCTTGGGACTCTCCAAGGGTTAGTCTACCTCCGACAGTCCTGGAGCTGGCTCCTCTTCGTCGAATGATGGTAAAAACTGAGGTGTCAGTCTTTCGGTCCAGTAGAGATGTTCTGAGGCAAAAGGTGAGGGCAAGGATTAGAGGGTTGTGCATGGTTTGCAAGTATGAGACTATCCATATTGGTGCATTTACAACAGTTGAGTACAACTGAGCAAACATTTAAGGTGTTACCCCATTTAAGGTACTGCTTGAACCCTAGAAGTAGTATACCCTGAAAGAATGTCCTGAAAATGGTGCGAATAGAACGCATCATGGACTCAGAAGCTTAATTTAATTCTTGGGCTATAGAATGGTAGCTTCCATCTGCTTCTCCATGGCATCTTGCTTTAGCATGATATTTTTAATCAGTGGAATCTATTGATGGAGCCCTGACTAAAGAACGGTAAAGTACAATCACTGCAATAAATTCACAGCATTTAACACTGTATATGCATACTGTTCATTCAAAACCAGACCTTACCGACAAATTATCCTCAGAAGTAAATATTGCTCAAACAATTCAATGTCTAATAAAGTGCATATATGCTAGCTCGAAATGTCTCTCGCTTTGATTTCTTTGACTTATATGGTAGAGCCCCCATTTGCAAGCTGATTCCACTTTCTCCAGGTGATTTGAAATCTCTGAACCTTCACACCCCATTCTCACTTGTGCGACTTAACTTGGTCCCAGTGACTTCATTCACTACTTTGGTCTGACTTTCATGCAACTTGAGGGCAATAGATTTCAATGTTAACCCATGGTTCCTGGAAAGAAAGTTGCCCCATCTATGGCCAACCTAAGGCTCCATGCACACTTGAACGACTCAAGTCGTGCAAAGTTGGGGTGCAACTTTGGATGGGCGTGACTTAGATGTGATTTGTCCATCTGCGAGGTTGGGACCCACTGTTGCACCACTGACCAATGCATGAGGGACAAGTCGCATCTAAAGCCCCATGCACACTAAAATTTTCTGCAGATTTTTGTCTTCAGATTTACCAAAACGATGTAGTGCAAGGGCCTGCCTGATTGCATACAAATTGAAACTCTTAAGGCTTGACCTCACATGGTTTTAATCTGAAGACAAAAATCTGCAGAAAATCAATAGTGTGTATGGGGCCTTAGTCACATCCATCCAAAGTTGCACTCCAAATTAGCATGACTTTGGAGTCGTTAAAGTGTTAATGAAGCCTTAGGTTGGCCATAAGCGAATCTTTCCTGCAACCATGGGTTTGCAGGAGAGAAACTCCATTCCCCTATAAACACATACCATGTTGATGGGAATGCCGCTGAGCCATTGTGTTCTCCCGGGAAGGTGGGGGGGGGGGGGGGAGAGAGACAGTGATTGCTAGAGGCTATATAGGCAATAATGGCATGTAAAATCCAGCAGGCTGACTGGTCAACTTGGGTAAATTCAGCCTGCCCATACATGATCAAATCTTGGCTGGTTCCTGCTAAACCCGGCTGAGATTCAAAACATCTATGGCGGGCTTTAGTTTCCAAAGTAGCTTTCAAATTGATCACCTGGAGAAAGCGGGATCAGCTTGCAAATTGAGACATCACCATACACAATGAGTAAAAGGAATCCAAGCGAGACATTTTGAGCTTGCATACAGTTGTGGCCAAAAATATTGGCACCTATGCATTTGTCAGATAATGCACCACTTCGCCCAGAAAATTGTTACAAATACAAATGTTTAAGTTCCGGCTCACACTACAGCAACTTGGGATCCGACTTGTCAGACCTCAAGTTGCCCCAAGTTGCCGGACATAAATTCCATTGAAGTGAATGAGGGCCATCTTAATGTACACTACTAAAGTTGCTCCAACTTAAGAAAAGATCCCAGTACTACTTCAAGGCAACTTCTAGGCAACTTGTACCCATAGATTTCAATGGAAGTTGCCTCCAAGTCGGATCTCCATCTATATTGAAGCAACTTTACAGGAAAAAGAACATTTACACAGGTACTTCCCACGTTTACCCAGGCAACCCCCTCCCTCCCACAGAGCTGATTATTCTGTGATTGGCCACAGCCGCCTGTCCTGGAGGCAACTTTAAGTCAGGTAAGTCGTGCTGAATTCGCCTCCAAATCGCCTTGCAAAGTCGCGCTGAAAGTCGAGTTGCCCCTGTGTGAACCAAGCCCTAAGTGTTCTCGTTGTTTTTTTATCGGTATGAGACAAAGTGGATAAACAAGCCAAATCTTTACACATTCTGCGCCAACTCCAAAAATAAACATTTTTGGCACCTTCTCAAAATTGTAAAATGCATTCCAAGTTTGTGATGCTCGTGTAATTTGTAATTAAACCCGCCTGTATCAGTTAGCAGGTGCTGACCATTTAGAAATCACACCAGTAGCCAGTTGAAAAGAGAAATTTACTGAACCTTTCTATTGTGCCTGTGTACCACACGGAGCATGGAGAAGAGAGCAGCAAAGAATTCTGAGGATTTGTGAACAAAAATTGTGGACCAGCATAAACCAAGTTTTCAAGTTCATCTCCAGAAATCCTGATGTTCCTGTGACCACTGTGCAACAAGTTTACGGCCAATGGAACTGTAGCTAATCGACGTGTTCGAATTTATCAGATTGCAACAAAGGATTGTTGGAATGGTGGATAAGGAACCTAGCTCGCCTTCCAGACAAATTAAGGCGGACCTTCAGGCACCGGGTACAGCTGTCGGCTCACACCATCGGAATGAAAAGACTCTATGGTAGGAGAACCAAGAGGACCCCACTGCTGACACAAACATAAAGCCAGATTGGAGTTTGCCAAAACTTGAGGAAGCCAAAATCCTTTCAGGAGAATGTGCTATGGACAGACAAAACAAAAGTACAGCTTTTTGGTAAAGTCTAATTCTGTTTTCATAAAAAATGCGGCCTTTAAGGAAAAGAATCCAGTCCCTACAGTCACATGGTGGAGGTTCACTGATGTTTTGGGGTTGCTTTGCCGCTTCAAGCGCTGGATGTTGTGACCATGTGCATGGCCTTATGAAAGCTAAATACCACCAGAATTCTGCGGTGCAATGTAGGCCCCAGTGTCGGAAAGATGGGTCTCCGTCAGAGGTCTTGTAGAAGGGCAATGACCAAAAGCATCCAGAAATGGTTTAAGACAAAGCGCTGGAAACTACTGAACTGGCCAGCAATCTAAATCCCATAGAGCACCTGTGGAGCGATCTCAAACAGCAGTTGGGGAAAGGGACCCTTCCAATCTGAGAGACCTGGAGCAGTTGGCGAAAGAGTGCTCCAACATTCCAGGAGAGGTGTAAAATGCATTGATGGCTACAGGAAGCAATTGATTGATTTTTTTTTCCAAGGGGTGTGCTACCAAATATTTGAGGTGTCAAATTTTGTCCAGTCCATTTTTGGAGTTTTGGAACCCTTCCAACCTGAGACCTGGAGCAGTTGGCGAAAGAGTGGCCCAAAACTCCAGTAGAGTGATGTAAAAAAACTCGATGGTTACAGGAAGCCATTTCAGTTTTTTTCCAAGGGATGTGCTACTAAATATTAAATTGAGGGTGCTAATTTTGTCCAGCGCATTTTTGGAGTTTTGCGTGGAATGTGTCAGATTTGGCTTTTTGTTTCTCCACTTTTTTGTCATACCAATACAAACAAAAGGAAAACCGAATGCCTAAACATTTGTAAATACAACAATTTTCTGGGTGAAGTGGTGCACTATTAGAAATGCAGGGGTGCCAATATTTTTGCTCATGACTGTATGAGCTTTATTGGACATGGAATTGTTTGGGTAATACTCTTCTGAGGATAATGCCTGTAAGCAGTGGTTTGAATGAACAGTTGAACCTTCGGCTGAGGGTGGCAGATGGTTTCCAGCTGCTGGGTTCATTATTTTGTATGAAGGGTGGTTCTAGTGCGTTGGTATGGAGTATAAATAATGTAGAAGTAGATAGGCTTCTTATGCAAGTGCAGAAAATGCAATATAAACTCACAGATGTAATCGCATTAAATGCTGTAAAACAAATTTTGTTAAACTGAACACAATTTTCTGCATGGCAGGCTTGTTCAAGTTGTCGCAAGAGGCTTTTGTGCAGGCAGGTCCTCTGCAAATTCTGTGAAAGGTAAGGTTGCCATGTTCCAGAGAGATTCCTTTTGACGTGATGAATTGCAATTTCTGGAATGGAAACTTAGTCCAGATGTCTTCCTATTATGAGTCTGAACCAGATTTACTGAAATCTAGGCAATGTAGCTATGTAGTTGAAATATGTATGTGATCCGATTTAACTGAAAACTTTCTCTGTAGCCTGTTTGCATGCCGGATACCTCTACAATAAGTCAGGTCCTGACCCTACTCCACCACTACACAGTATGGTCAAGATTACACCCCCAGCCTGTGACTGGACAATGGAAGTGGCAGCGTTGTGAGCTCCCAGTGTGGTGGTAGAGGGGATCGCAGCAGACTGGTATCAGGGTTTTGCACTAGAACAGGGGTCTTCAAACTTTCTAAACAAAGGGCCAGTTTATCGTCCTTCAGACTTTAGGGGGGAAGGCTGTTGATATCAGTTGGCGGAATAGCGTCCCATTATTGGTGTCGGTGGGAGCAAAAGTACCTAATCATTGGTAGTGGGAGAAATAGTGTCCTATCGGTGGAAGGAAAAGTACCTCATCGGTGCCTGTGGGAAGAGTAGTGCCCCGTCGGTGCCGCTGGGAAGAATGGTGCCCCCCCATAGTTGCCGCTGGGAAGAATGGTGCCCCCCCATAGTTGCCGCTGGGAAGAATGGTGCCCCCCATAGTTGCCGCTGGGAAGAATGGTGCCCCCCCATAGTTGCCGCTGGGAAGAATGGTGCCCCCCATAGTTGCCGCTGGGAAGAATGGTGCCCCCCCATAGTTGCCGCTGGGAAGAATGGTGCCCCCCCATAGTTGCCGCTGGGAAGAATGGTGCCCCCCCATAGTTGCCGCTGGGAAGAATGGTGCCCCCCCATAGTTGCCGCTGGGAAGAATGGTGCCCCCCCATAGTTGCCGCTGGGAAGAATGGTGCCCCCCCATAGTTGCCGCTGGGAAGAATGGTGCCCCCCCATAGTTGCCGCTGGGAAGAATGGTGCCCCCCCATAGTTGCCGCTGGGAAGAATGGTGCCCCCCATAGTTGCCGCTGGGAAGAATGGTGCCCCCCATAGTTGCCGCTGGGAAGAATGGTGCCCCAAGGGCCAGATAAAGGCAAGCAAAGGGCTGCAGTTTGGAAACGATTGCACTAAAATCTTATTGAATACATTAGAGCAGCAAGATGTCTGATCTTGCCCTAGACCAGGACCTGGTCTGTCTAAGGTTTTCAGGCCTGGCTGCGCTTTACCTGGCTTAATGGTCCCCTGAATGTTTGTGTTCGATCTTTAGAAATATGCTGCAATCTCTCTCGTTTATTTTGCAGGACTATTTGCCCGGAATGTCGTGTGGAGGTAAATACTTCTGGGAATTGGGATTCAGTTGATTCCTTGTAATGCTTTCACTTTTAGACTTAAGGATATTTGAGAAAACAGCAGGAATGCTCATGAGCCCAGTTCGATCTCGGTACAGGGCACCTGTGCAAGTACGTTCCCAAGCCAGACACTGTCCATGTCCCTCGTTTTGGGATTTGACACAGCTGCTGCAGATGGGCACAGCACTGGATCGAGGGAGGACTCGTGTGTAGGGAGGGGGAAAAGGAGCAGCAAGCGTTGCAGGTTTTTACCCTAATGCATTAAAGCAGAGTTCCACCCAAAAGTGGAAGCTCCGCTTATCTGACTCCCCCCTCCAGTGCCACATTTGGCACCTTTTGGGGGGAGCGGGTACCTGTTTTTGACAGGTACCTATCCCGATGTAGCACCCTGATGTTTAGGCAGGGTTGCTATTAAATTTGCCAAGTGATAGTTGCCTTGGCCAATTGATGGGTCAATTGATTTTGCCTTAATTCTGGAATTGCTGCACTTCTCTCTTCTGTCACTAGATGGCTGGGTACCTGGTGACATTAGATAAGACAAGGGCATTGCAAGGACAGATTATGATTGGTATCTCAACCAATAGGCAGGGATTTTCTTGGGTCCCTTGGCCTGCTGGGACAGCCTGTTTGGGTGGAGTCAGGTGATCGGGGTTCTGTGCCACCTGGACAGCTGTCTGGGTGGACGTGTGGTATTGCCCCAGGCTGCTAGACCAGAAACCTAAGACCTATCTTGGGGACTTCTGGCTGCTAGGCTATCTGAGAGCCTATCCAGAAGTACTGCAGGGTTTGGGACTGCGGGCTTGTAGTCCAACCAGAAGTGGCGATTCTGCCGGCTGGGGAACCAGTCGTGGTCGGAGGTAGAGGGGAAGCTGTCGCCAGAATGGGACCATCCACCTTGCTACCTGAGACCACTGAGTAAGCTAAAGACGGTACCAGAGCAGACTTCTCACCAGCCGGGGACAGTGAAGAAATGGGAACGCATCAAGTGCCAAGTCAGGGACCCAGCTGGACAGCAGAGTTGGCGCTTGTGAAGTGCCAAGCCAGGGACCTAATGTGTCAGCAGGGGTGAAGCTTGAGTATCTGAGTGCCAAGCCAGGGACCTAATGTGTCAGCAGGGGTGAAGCTTGAGTATCTGAGTGCCAAGCCAGGGACCCAGCAGTGAAGCGGGGTTGACGCTTGAGGAAGATACTGAGTGCTACAGTGAAAATGCTCAGGGGATCCAGTGGCTAGTGGATGTGAAGTCTAGTGAGTTTGGGAGCTTGAATAAAGACCCACAGTGAGTGTGGGATAAAGAGAACAGTTTGTGTTGCCACTAGTTGAATACCTTTACTGTTAGTAACAGCTACAAGATTGTTGCCATAGGAGACAGCTGTCCTACCTATACAGAAGTGGTGTCTGGCTGGAAGCCTTCACATGTATAGCTGTCTACCTATAGAAGTCTTGGAGTCTGCCAATTAACATTTACCTAAGGGTGTTCTGGCCCTAACCCTCTCCCACCATTCTGTTTAAGAGACAATAAATCTTTGTGTTCAAAGTGTCTGGCGCCCACATTTCATCTTGCATTACACCCACCATGCCTTCTTACCCACGCTACACTGAGAGATGTCATCTGTCCCTAACTCTGGAGGTCACCATTAGGTCTCAGGGGCCCCCGGGACTTTGCTACATCCACTTCTGGGAGATCGTGCTGCAGCACGATCAGTTGTAAGTTCGGCCCCTACTCCTTACTCCGCCGACGGGCCATTCAGAAAACGCAGCGTGCTTTGCGCATGCACAGTAAGGAACTGGCCGTGAAGCCGCAAGGAAAACATCGGCTGGTGTGCTGACATTGCTGGATTCCAGGACAGGTAGGTGTCCTAATAAGTCAGCAGCTACAGTATGCCTAGCTGCTGAATTTTTTTATTTTTTTTGCTGGGGCTCAGAACTCTTTAAGGTAGGCAAGACTAAAACCGGGCGCCCCACCCCTTACTGTTTAAAATCCACCCTTTCACCTGTAAATGCCCCTTACACTTTAGGCTCCGCCTATTCCTCTTCATACATTAAAAGTGCATAATGAGTGCAGCCTTTCACTTTTAGGAGGGTCTCGGCATCAACCCCTGAAATCTAAGGATGGAATGTGACCCCCCCAAAGTAAAGGACTAAAAGTCCCAGCATGAACCCCTGAGATCTAAGGATGTGACCTATCTTGGGTTCATGCTGGGACCTGTAGTCCAATAGTTGAGGGGCTCACATCAGCTCTGAGGGGCTCATGCTGGGACCTGTAGTCCTTCACTTTTAGGGGTCACATCCCCCAAAAGTTAAAGATTACCACCCCATCATGAACATCTCCTCTTTGTAAGGGTCTCTGCAATGCATGGCTCCCTCATGACGCACGAGTCCTGGCAGTTCCCTTTCCCTTCCCTCTGAGCGTGGCGTGCCGCAATAGAATTGAGGAGGTGGGTGGAGCTAAAGCACTAGGCACAGAGGATGAAATTGACTCCCTTCGCTTTGAATGCGGGGGCCTTGGCCTTGCTTTGCATTAGGGCGGGGACGTGATGTCACTGGTTGCTAGATAGCATGCACTGCAGCCCTAGCAATCAATGGGCAGTAGAGCCTGCAGTGAAGGTGGAGCAAGCTACGGGTCTTGGCCAGCTGGGGTCAATACTGACAGTAAAGTGGCACTGTCTGTGGCAGCCTTTTTTTTTTTGGGTCATCATATCGGCGGCCCAGTCTGCCCATGTTCTCTGAAGTCCTCACTAGTGTCCTCCTGCCTGGGGGGGCAGCACCGCCCCCGGCAAACACCTGGTTTGCCTTGCAGTAGATGCGCCCCTGGCTACAAGTGTCCCATGTGGGCTTTAACACTGAACTGAGCGATAAAACGACTGCTGATCACTCATTTCTCAGTCTGTTAAGTAATCGCTCTGCTCCACCACTGCTTACTGGAGCACCGGACAGGAGATGGGAGCTGCTGACTCTGCAAAATTGCTGCGGCTGCAAATTAACAAATGCTTTCAGTAACTACTATGGGTCTTATTTCCCATGATCCCTTGCAGTCAGATGAAGCCACTTTCAGTACGTCTGATCAAGCCATACTTCTGAGTAGGTGTGTACCCATTCAGAGCTTTGCTTAACCTGGTCAGTTCCAGATCTCTATGGTATTACAATTGCATACTGTATTCTTAGCCCTGTAGGGCCCACATTACAATTTAAAATGGTGTCTTCAGCCAGACTCCCTTCTAATAATTCTCAGACCCCACTGTCGGGAGGAAATCGGTTTGTAATGGGTCAGGTCATCTCTCAGCCATGTAATGCTTCTATTGAACATCAATGGTTTCAAGAAATTTCATTATCTTCAAATTTTTAATGGTTCCTTTTGAGGAGTTTTTCAAGCTTTTTGTTCTTTGCAGATGTTGATGCCCCACCAAAAGTGCATGCACTTACCGGTCAGCTTCTTCAAAGCTCGGGTTCTCACGCAGGAGAGTGATCTTACTCGAACGAAGGACTTGCTGCATTGGAACAACTCCAGGTGAGGTTTAGTCATTGAGTGTAACTTTGCAGGCCTGGAAAAATCTCTGGAGCCCTCGCTTGCTGTGCTTATTATTTTGCCTGCCTTTTGAATCTTGTCAGCCGATGCCCCTGGCTATTTAAAGGGAGGCGAATAGAAATTTGAAAGCTGCCATTCTGAGTGGACATAGGGCTGTCAGTCTTGAACTGGCCAAAAAGTATAGAACAGTACAGTCTTGGCTTTTGTTGTGCTCAGGTCATTGGATCTAGGCTTATTCAGGCAACAAAGCCAGTATGGGCCTTGTCTACATCAGGGGTCTCAAAACTTTTGAGACAAAGGGCCAGTTTACTGCCCCTCAGACTTTAGGGGGGGCCAGACAGTGACCAGCGGGAGTAGAAATCGCTGTCAGTGGGAAGAATAGTACCTGTTGATATCACTTAAAGGAATTGCCCCTCACTATTGGTGCCAGTAGGAGGAATTGCCCCTAGTCAATGCCAGTGGGAGGAATAGTTCCCCATCGTTGGCGAGAGTAGTTCCCCCATCGTTGGCGAGAGTAGTTCCCCCATCGTTGGCGAGAGTAGTTCCCCCATCGTTGGCGAGAGTAGTTCCCCCATCGTTGGCGAGAGTAGTTCCCCCATCGTTGGCGAGAGTAGTTCCCCCATCGTTGGCGAGAGTAGTTCCCCCATCGTTGGCGAGAGTAGTTCCCCCATCGTTGGCGAGAGTAGTTCCCCCATCGTTGGCGAGAGTAGTTCCCCCATCGTTGGCGAGAGTAGTTCCCCCATCGTTGGCGAGAGTAGTTCCCCCATCGTTGGCGAGAGTAGTTCCCCCATCGTTGGCGAGAGTAGTTCCCCCATCGTTGGCGAGAGTAGTTCCCCCATCGTTGGCGAGAGTAGTTCCCCCATCGTTGGCGAGAGTAGTTCCCCCATCGTTGGCGAGAGTAGTTCCCCCATCGTTGGCGAGAGTAGTTCCCCCATCGTTGGCGAGAGTAGTTCCCCCATCGTTGGCGAGAGTAGTTCCCCCATCGTTGGCGAGAGTAGTTCCCCCATCGTTGGCGAGAGTAGTTCCCCCATCGTTGGCGAGAGTAGTTCCCCCATCGTTGGCGAGAGTAGTTCCCCCATCGTTGGCGAGAGTAGTTCCCCCATCGTTGGCGAGAGTAGTTCCCCCATCGTTGGCGAGAGTAGTTCCCCCATCGTTGGCGAGAGTAGTTCCCCCATCGTTGGCGAGAGTAGTTCCCCCATCGTTGGCGAGAGTAGTTCCCCCATCGTTGGCGAGAGTAGTTCCCCCATCGTTGGCGAGAGTAGTTCCCCCATCGTTGGCGAGAGTAGTTCCCCCATCGTTGGCGAGAGTAGTTCCCCCATCGTTGGCGAGAGTAGTTCCCCCATCGTTGGCGAGAGTAGTTCCCCCATCGTTGGCGAGAGTAGTTCCCCCATCGTTGGCGAGAGTAGTTCCCCCATCGTTGGCGAGAGTAGTTCCCCCATCGTTGGCGAGAGTAGTTCCCCCATCGTTGGCGAGAGTAGTTCCCCCATCGTTGGCGAGAGTAGTTCCCCCATCGTTGGCGAGAGTAGTTCCCCCATCGTTGGCGAGAGTAGTTCCCCCATCGTTGGCGAGAGTAGTTCCCCCATCGTTGGCGAGAGTAGTTCCCCCATCGTTGGCGAGAGTAGTTCCCCCATCGTTGGCGAGAGTAGTTCCCCCATCGTTGGCGAGAGTAGTTCCCCCATCGTTGGCGAGAGTAGTTCCCCCATCGTTGGCGAGAGTAGTTCCCCCATCGTTGGCGAGAGTAGTTCCCCCATCGTTGGCGAGAGTAGTTCCCCCATCGTTGGCGAGAGTAGTTCCCCCATCGTTGGCGAGAGTAGTTCCCCCATCGTTGGCGAGAGTAGTTCCCCCATCGTTGGCGAGAGTAGTTCCCCCATCGTTGGCGAGAGTAGTTCCCCCATCGTTGGCGAGAGTAGTTCCCCCATCGTTGGCGAGAGTAGTTCCCCCATCGTTGGCGAGAGTAGTTCCCCCATCGTTGGCGAGAGTAGTTCCCCCATCGTTGGCGAGAGTAGTTCCCCCATCGTTGGCGAGAGTAGTTCCCCCATCGTTGGCGAGAGTAGTTCCCCCATCGTTGGCGAGAGTAGTTCCCCCATCGTTGGCGAGAGTAGTTCCCCCATCGTTGGCGAGAGTAGTTCCCCCATCGTTGGCGAGAGTAGTTCCCCCATCGTTGGCGAGAGTAGTTCTAGCAAAGGACACATGGGGCCGTAGTTTGGAGAACCCTGCACTAAGGACTTTATCATTTTAGTGGGCTTTTTACCCTACTCCTCCCTGCTGTGCCAAAAGTTCCCTCTTTACACATTTGAAGATTCAAATTGATCTGGAAATGTCTAACATGTTTAAAGCTAATGAGTTTTATTGATGGGTTTTAAATCTACTTAATTTTTTTGACCTTTCTTCCTAGTGTTCCACTGGTTATGTTTCATCCCAAAAACACATCAGGTGACTTTGCCTTTCGCAAATGGATCATGTACAACTGGACTTCGATGACCATATGTCTTAAGTGCCAAGAGTACATTTTGGATGTAATCAAAAGGAATCGGAGCTGCGAAATCCCCGGAGGAAGCTTCAAAACGCGGAGCATGTCTGTCTCTGCGACACCATTCTTAAGACATTAAACCTTTTGTAAGGTGATAACTTAGACTGCCTTTACAAAACTGGTTGACTTCAACTGGAGCCAACTTCCAACCTTCCAACCTTCTGAAATTCTTTGGGAGGTCATCAGACTTGATGAGACCAAGGTGACATGTCCTTGGTAAAGGTTTTTTTATGTATTTGTGTGTCCTGTCTTATGACTAGGCCTGTCTTAATAAAATTGTCTCGTTTACTTTGAGATTTGCCCAAAAACACATTTTTAGTTTTGATTTTTCAAACACGCCCCTGGTGGGGAGAGGGTTTTAACCTTTTTTGTTAAAGGTAAAAAAAAAGAATTGGGTAATGCCTTCAAATTTTTGACCACTATTATAACACTGAATATCTAACGGAATGTGCATAAAATTATAATTGTATAATTCTAAACCTATTTCATGGTTCTAAATGTCACAATATTTAAGAAATTGTAAATATTTTATTATTTTAAACCTATATTCTTGCATGTTTTTTTGAAATGATGCACTTGGAAACTGCTACACTTTCATTTAAATAATTCAATGATATTGATTCACCAGACACCACCAACATGGATTTGATGGACCTACTGGTCTCTTGTCCCGGGAGACCTTGTTCCATGTTCCCTCTCACTACATGTGTTTTATGGCCTTGTTTCTTGAAGTATGACTGATTTTATTATGGCCTTGTGCTTAATGCTTGAGAGGAGAATGTATATTCTGTCAAATTTACCAATAAAGTGCAAGATTATTATGGAGTTTTTTTTTCCCTGAATCTCATTAGCACACACCCTGCATCATCTACCCTCAGCTGGTCAACTCCTTCCTGTGTGACCTAAAGTCTGTCCAGGAAGTAAGGCCTAAGTAATGGATAATTAAAGTTACTCTTGCCGGTAACATCTTTTCCAGTAATCTTCAGGACAGCCAATTTCTTTGTGGCTTTCCTGAAAGATGGTGGGGTGGGATAAAGTGTTTTAAACAGCCATGAAGAGAGTGAGGTAAGTGTGTGTAGAATAAATGGAAAGCTGTTTTATTTTTGTACAAGTACATTAATGCTATATTGGTACATAAAGGAGCTGAAATTTAGAAAAAGTGAACAAAGGTGAACTTAGCCTTTAACCACTTCCCACCTGCCCTGTGCCTCTGATCAGGGGTGCTCACCCGCCCTGTGCCTCTGATCAGGGGTGCTCACCCGCCCTGTGCCTCTGATCAGGGGTGCTCACCCGCCCTGTGCCTCTGATCAGGGGTGCTCACCCGCCCTGTGCCTCTGATCAGGGGTGCTCACCCGCCCTGTGCCTCTGATCAGGGGTGCTCACCCGCCCTGTGCCTCTGATCAGGGGTGCTCACCCGCCCTGTGCCTCTGATCAGGGGTGCTCACCCGCCCTGTGCCTCTGATCAGGGGTGCTCACCCGCCCTGTGCCTCTGATCAGGGGTGCTCACCCGCCCTGTGCCTCTGATCAGGGGTGCTCACCCGCCCTGTGCCTCTGATCAGGGGTGCTCACCCGCCCTGTGCCTCTGATCAGGGGTGCTCACCCGCCCTGTGCCTCTGATCAGGGGTGCTCACCCGCCCTGTGCCTCTGATCAGGGGTGCTCACCCGCCCTGTGCCTCTGATCAGGGGTGCTCACCCGCCCTGTGCCTCTGATCAGGGGTGCTCACCCGCCCTGTGCCTCTGATCAGGGGTGCTCACCCGCCCTGTGCCTCTGATCAGGGGTGCTCACCCGCCCTGTGCCTCTGATCAGGGGTGCTCACCCGCCCTGTGCCTCTGATCAGGGGTGCTCACCCGCCCTGTGCCTCTGATCAGGGGTGCTCACCTGCCCTGTGCCTCTGATCAGGGGTGCTCACCCGCCCTGTGCCTCTGATCAGGGGTGCTCACCCGCCCTGTGCCTCTGATCAGGGGTGCTCACCCGCCCTGTGCCTCTGATCAGGGGTGCTCACCCGCCCTGTGCCTCTGATCAGGGGTGCTCACCCGCCCTGTGCCTCTGATCAGGGGTGCTCACCCGCCCTGTGCCTCTGATCAGGGGTGCTCACCCGCCCTGTGCCTCTGACCAGGGGTGCTCACCCGCCCTGTGCCTCTGACCAGGGGTGCTCACCCGCCCTGTGCCTCTGACCAGGGGTGCTCACCCGCCCTGTGCCTCTGACCAGGGGTGCTCACCCGCCCTGTGCCTCTGACCAGGGGTGCTCACCCGCCCTGTGCCTCTGACCAGGGGTGCTCACCCGCCCTGTGCCTCTGACCAGGGGAGCTCACCCGCCCTGTGCCTCTGACCAGGGGTGCTCACCCGCCCTGTGCCTCTGACCAGGGCAGCTCACCCGCCCTGTGCCTCTGACCAGGGCAGGAGAAAATGTACTTATTTACAAAGTTTTTTGTAACAGAAATTAAGACTTTTTTTTATTTATTTTTTTTCACTTTTTTTTTTTTTGCGATAAAATACCACCAAAAGAAAGCCATTTGTGGGGGAAAAAAAGAATAACACATTTTTGGGGTACAACGTTACATGACTGCAATAGTCATTCAAATTGTGAGTGTGCTGAAAATTGGTCTGGGCAGGAAGGTGTATATTGCTATAACTAAGCACTCCTTGTAGTGCGAAACGCGTAAGATTTGTTCCATTTTCCTGTGACCTGTATTTTGGATGACACCTTATTGAACAAAGGCAAATATCTTTGGAGTGCAGCTGTCCAGAATTTTTGTCTAACAGGAAGGTGTATAAGTGCCCTGTATTGAAGTGGTTAAAGTACTTCTAAAGACAGGATGTTTCTGCTTTTTTTTTTTTTTTTAACCTCCCTGGCGGTATGATTATTTCGGATTTTAGATGCTGAAAGCGGTACCATTATTTTGCATGGAAATTTGGCGTTTTATATTGTAGGTCTGTAATTCTTAACAATAACACACTTAAATCTGTCCAAACAAGAATCTAGTAGATATCCCGGGTATGATAGTTTGAAACACAAAAACATAAATTATAATATAATAAATAAAAGTAAATAATTAAAAAAAATAAAAATAAATAGTAATAAAATAAATTTCCCCACGATTCACTATCGCTCAATTCTGCAAGTGTTCTAATTTACTATCGCTGTTTTCTAGCTGGTCTAAAGCCATTTTTGACGTAAAGGGACACTTTTTGGTTGCTATGGACAATCTCCAGTTTCCAGGCAGAAAGAACAGTATATATCACATAAAACTGCATGCAGGGCATTGGCCAAAGCACTGGGGACAAAAGGGATGTGAAATCATTTCATACAGTACTGTAATCTGTAGGATTACAGTACTGTATGTTATGATTTTGACATTTTTTTGAATTTGCCGCCAGGCTCTGCCCCCGTGCGTCGCGACGCTCGCAGGGAACGGAGCCTGGCACGGAGAGGCTTCGGACAGAGGACGGAGCCCACGTACACTGCGGGGGATATCGCAGGATCCCGGGGACAAGGTAAGTAATGCCACACCAGGATCCTGCGATGTAATCCCGAGTGTGGCTCGGGGTTACCGCTCATGGGACTGAATTTTAACCCCGAGCCACACTCGGGAAAACCGACAGGGAGGCTACTGCATTACCTGCATTAAGGTAAATGTCGTATTTGTATCGTTCCCTCACCTCTGTATCTACATTCTGTCTTGATCCCAGAGCTGTGCCTGTCTGCAGAGATGCTTGTCTTTTCCCTCTTCAAAGGACTGCGGCAGCAGAAGGAGCAATCTGCCACTGTCGTCAAACAAAACCTGTAAGAAGGGATCTGCGCCATGGTGTCTCTATGGCTGCACACACCCAGCATGGGCGCAAGTCCACAGGTATACCACCATAGGAAGCGGCTTCCTTTGGCATAAGGAGGAGCAGCCAAAGGTTGCCAGTGGAGGACACCAGAAGGGGGTGGTTCAGGGCTGATCTGTGCAATACCTTTGCACAGAACAGGTGTTAGGTTTTTTGTTTTTTTTAATCAAAAAAATTCTTAACCATTTTAATCTTCTGGCAAAAACATTTTATTGTGGTTTGTGTTCCCATTGGACTCCAACTTGGATTGCACCTTTAAGAAAGTCAACACCAATTTCCCCTATGGTATGCGGACAGCAGGGGGTTTTTAACCCTTTTGTACTCACCCGAAAACAAGGTTTTTTGTCTATACTTAAATGTGAAAGTATTACTGCAACGTTTCTTACCTGGAGATCCTGCCAATAACATTTCCACGCTGACATTAAACCACTTGCAATTGGCAGCAGCATTGTTGGCCTGTGGGCTCTTTAGTTTGGTAAGTGAGCTGCCTATGAGGTCTACAGGATCTCAAAGTAAGATGCTCCTCAACAGATTAAGAAAAAATAAAGCTTATGCCTTGCTGTGTACAGTGATTTGTGTTGCCAAACATACTGGAAGCTCTAACCCTGCCTTGTGCTACAAGAATAATGCAACTAAATGTAAAATGTTGGGTACGACTTGCTATGTCTCTCCTAAAATGTAAAACCAACTTATTTGCAATCTGGAATGATCTCAGATCTACTAATTTAGTTATGGCAGAGGAAATGTCAGGCCCTTCCGGGGTGGAGCTGAGGCAACCGGACAGTGGCATGTCTGACTCCCATGAGGAGTCAGAAGGGGAAAACCAGGACGGGGAGTCCAGGAAAATCTCCAGGTATAAATTGTCCCTGGATGAGGTGGAAGACCTCTTAGGGTTTTTTTTATCCTCGTGTATACCGAGGGTTGTATATATTGCCCCTATCTCTCCATGACCTTATGTATAAGGGCTTGGGAGATCAAAAAAGAAAAGTTTTTCCAGTACATGATGTTCTGGTGGAAACTATTAAAAAGGAGTGGCAGGATCCTGAGAGGAAACCCTTTTTTTCTAGCTCCCTTAAAAGAAGGTTCCCATTTTCAGAGGATCCAGCGTCCATTTGGAATAAAAATCCCAAATTAGACGCCGCCTTCTCTCAGGTCTCTAGACACACAGACCTGGCATTCGAGGATATGGGGGCCTTGTCGGATGTCATGGACAAGAGGATAGACTCACTTCTAAAAAAGACGTGGGACTCAACTGTGGGTAATTTAAAGCCAGAAATGGCTGTTACTATGGTAGCCCGCAATTTAGAACATTGGCTTTTCCAGATTCAGGAGCATATTGAAGCTGGCACAGCCAAGGAAACTATCCTAGCTTCGTTCCCCACGATTCTGCGAGGAATCGCATACATTGCAGACGCCTCGGCAGAGTCAGTCCGTATGTCGTCCAGATCAGCGGCGCTGGCAAATTCGGCCAGAAGAGCGCTCTGGCTGAAAACTTGGCCGGGGGACACTGCCTCTAAGGTCAAATTGTGCGGGATACCCCTGACAGGTGATCTACTCTTTGGCCCTGGGTTAGAGACGGTCTTAGACCGTACAGCGGACAAAAAGAAGTCCTTTCCGCTTAAACGGAAAGCCCCAGCTCAGACAAGGAAGGGGTTTCGTCCGAAAAAAGGCAAGGAATCTCCCAAACAAGGGAAGAAAACTTGGGGCCAAAGAGGCAAGGGCAGAGGAGGGGCGATTTTTCGCCCTCCTGAGAAAACCCGTAAAGATCAATGACTCTAGGGACGGTGGGAGGAAGACTGGGGGCCTTCCTTCCACAGTGGGAGACCCTCTCTCCCAATCGATTTATCCTGGGGGTCATAAGAAGGGGGTATCTCTTGGAATTCTCAAAGCCCCCCCCGCAGAGGTTCCTTGTTACGCAGCTTTCCACCTGCACAGCAAAGGCCGAAGCTTTGGTAGACGCCCTGAAAGAACTGGAGATTCAGAACGTAGTTTGCAGAGTACCAAAGGGGCAGGAAGGAGAGGGGTTCTATTCCCACGTATTTGTGGTGAAAAAACCCTCAGGGAAATTCAGATTGATTCTGAATTTAAAACCCTTAAACAGGTCAATTTGCTACAGAAGATTCCGCATGGAATCAATTTTTACGGTCAGGGCCCTGCTGCCACACAACTGTTACATGGTGTCTCTGGACCTCAGGGACGCGTATTTACACGTCCCTATCGCAGAAACCTCCCAAAAGTTTCTCCGGTTAGCAATAGACCTGAAAGGTACAATACTGCATCTACAGTTTCAAGCACTACCTTTCGGGCTATCCTCCTTGCCCCGCATATTCACAAAGGTACTGGCAGAGGCCTTGGCCTTCCTGCGACTCCAGGGGGTGTCAGTCATAGCCTATCTGGACGACCTGCTCTTATTTGCAGTATCCCCAGAACAGTTGATCAAGGACCTCGATCTAGCAAAGAGGGTACTAACAGGGTTGGGGTGGCTGCTGAACTTAGAAAAGTCCAGTCTCATTCCCTCACAGCGCATTGTGTACCTGGGATACCTGCTGGACACTACGCTTTTGAGAGTTTTCCTTCCAAGGGAAAAGATTCTAAAGCTGGGCAGAGCAGTTTTCTCCCTCCAGTGCAACCAGGGCCGGTACAAGGCAGGGGCGGAGAGGGCACGTGCCCTGGGCGGTACCATTTGGTATAGGGGGGGGGGGCGCAGCTGTGCGCTCCTGCATGATCCTCCCTTCCCTTCCCTCAGCACACAACTACACTGTTTACTCCCCTACGGAGGAGTCCCGTAGTCTCTGCCAGCGCCGTGACGTCACTCACGGCCGGAGGCGAGGTGGGAGGACGCAGAGAGGAGCGCGGGAGCTGTGAGCTGAGAGCTGAGAGCTGACCTGAGCTGAGCTGTGTCGTGTCGGCGCGCTGTCTGTTATCTCAAGCGGAGCCGAGCTGAGGATCTGCTGGCTGGCTGGCTCAGGCTGGATTCGATCTGGAAGGTAGAAGAGCGCAGTGCCAGTGTTCTGACTCAGATATTCAGCAGTGGTGGTCACTGGTCATTAACCTCGCCTCAGCCTCCTCCCCTCCCCCCAATCCAGACATTTATTAATCTGTTTTTTTAGTGTTTACTTACACAAGTTCAGACTCATAACTTCTGAGTCTGAACTTGTGTAAGTAAACACTAAAAAACAGATTAATAAATGGCTTGATTGGGGGAGGGGAGGAGGCTGAGGCGAGGTTAATGACCAGTGACCACCACTGCTGAATACCCCACAATACTCTGCAATACCCCACAATACTGTGCAATGCTCTGCAATACCCCGAAATACTCTGCAATACCCCACAATACTGTGCAATGCTCTGCAATACCCCGAAATACTCTGCAATACCCCACAATACTGTGCAATACTCTGCAATACCCCACAACACTGTGCAATGCTCTGCAATACCCCGAAATACTCTGCAATACCCCGCAACACTGTGCAATACTCTGCAATACCCCGAAATACTCTGCAATACCCCGCAACACTGTGCAATACTCTGCAATACCCCGAAATACTCTGCAATACCCCGCAACACTGTGCAATACTCTGCAATACCCCGCAATACTCTGCAATACCCCACAATACTGTGCAATACTCTGCAATACCCCACAATACTGTGCAATGCTCTGCAATACCCCACAATACTCTGCAATACCCCGCAATACTGTGCAATACTCTGCAATAGCCCCCAATACTCTGCAATACCCCACAATACTGTGCAATACTCTGCAATACCCCACAATACTGTTCAATACTCTGCAATATCCCGCAACACTGTACAATACTCTGCAATACCCCACAATACTGTGCAATACTCTGCAATACCCCACAATACTCTGCAATACCCCACAATACTGTGCAATACTCTGCAATACCCCACAATACTGTGCAATAGCCTGCAATACCCCGCAATACCCTGCAATACCCCACAATACTTTGCAATAATCTGCAATAGCCCCCAATACTCTGCAATACCCCAATATTTGGTATAAAAATAAAAATACATATTAAAATGTGTGAGTGAACTCTGTTTCTATCGCATTAAACATAATTGAACTTGTATTGTTTTAAGTATATTCTTGTTTTGAAACGACATTGATTCTTTATTAAAACCGGGGGGGGGGGGGGGGCGCAGTTTGCCATCTTCGCCCTGGGCACCAAATGGCCTTGTCCCAGCACTGAGTGCAACCATCTGGTGTCAAAAAGGTCCATAATGTCAACGTTCGGCCTTCTAACGTCTACTCTTCCAGCTGTGCAGTGGGCAGGATTAAATTTTCGTCCCCTGCAGTCTTATGTACTAAGAGTATGGGACCACAGTCAGAGGGATCTAGACACCTTAGTACAGGTTCCCCATCAAATAAAGAGATCTCTTTGGTGGTGGAGGAAGGAAGTGAACTTGTCACAGGGACGTCTGTGGCTTATCCCAGACCCGCAGATCGTAACCACGGACGCAAGTGGCAAAGGCTGGGGGGCACATTTGGGATCCCTTCTAGCGCAGGGCACATGGAAGGGCGACGAACTGCAAAGATCTTCCAACTGGAAAGAGCTAAGGGCAGTGGGCCTAGCCCTCAGATTTTTCAAAAAGGAACTCCAGGGCCACCATATACAGGTACGGTCGGACAACTCATCCACCGTGGCCTATATAAACAAGCAGGGAGGCACCAGGAGCGGAAGTCTGTTGGCCCTAGCAAAGGATATTCTAAGCTGGGCCGAGTCCAACACTCTCTCACTCTCAGCGGTTTTTTTGAGAGGGGAGAGAAATTTAATCGCAGATTTCCTCAGCCGGAGGAGTCTAAAGGAAGGAGATTGGGCCCTCAACCAGGAGGTCTTCAATCTCATATCCGAGAAATGGGAACCCCCGGAAGTGGATCTTTTCGCTTCAAAAGACAACGCGAAAACCCCCTGTTTTTTCTCCCTAAATGCAGGGGAAGGAGCACTGGGGGTGGACGCATTATCTCAGAATTGGCATTTCAGGACATGCTACGCCTTCCCTCCTCTGGTGCTATTACCGGCGGTTCTGAGGAAGTTTCAACTAGAGAGCACCTCTCTCATTCTAGTAGCTCCACATTGGCCGAAAAGGGCATGGTTTTCAATCCTCAGTCAGTTAGCAGCGGAGCCGCCCCTTTTCCTTCCACCTCGAAAGGATCTTCTGTCGCAGGGTCCAGTCCTCTGCCCACAGGTGCAGCAGTGGAAATTAGCGGCCTGGCTACTGAGGAGGGTATATTAAAATCTAAGGGATTTTCAGAGAGCTTAATCTCCACCCTCCTCAACAGTAGGAAAAAGGAGACACGTAATATTTACAAAAAGGTCTGGCTCCTTTTCAACAAATGGTGCATAGAAAACTCCTTCTCGGTGCAGAGTCCCGTAGCTGTGTTGGAGTTTCTGCAGTGTGGAGCGGACAAGGGTTTATCTGTAGGCACCCTTAAAAGTCAGGTTTCAGCACTCAGTGTTTATCTGGAGAAGTCTCTGGCTACCAATCCATGGGTGGTCAGATTCTTTAGGGCACTGTCAAGACAGAGACCTGTCCGAGGTCCCCCCTTTCCCGGGTGGGATCTATCTCTGGTTTTACAGAGCCTTACGGGTATTCCCTTTGAGCCATTGGATAAGTGCCTGTTAAGGGAGCTTACCCTAAAAACAGTATTTTTAGTAGCAGTGACAACTGCCAGGAGAGTCAGCGAAATTGAGGCGTTATCAATTAGACCTCCTTTTTGTGTTATTTTGCCAGACAGGATAGTCCTTAAGACTGATCCAGCTTTTTTGCCTAAAGTGGCATCAGGCTTTCACAGAAGCCAGGAAATAGTCCTACCCTCGTTTTGTCCCAATCCTTCAGGTGAAAGTGAACTAAAATTTCATTTTTTAGATGTAAGGAGGTGTATCCTACAATACCTAGAGATGACTAAAATAATAAGGAAGTCTGATTCTCTATTTATTTTGTTTTCTGGGGCCAGAAAGGGTCTCAGAGCGTCCTGACGCACGATTGCCAGATGGCTTAGATTAGCTATTGGGCAGGCATATTCTTTAGCAGGGAAGGAGATCCCTAGAGGCATAAAGGCACACTCCACCAGAGCAGTGGCAACTTCCCAGGCAGAGAAGGCTGGAGCAACGCCAGAGCAAATATGCAAGGCAGCGACATGGTCCAGCTACTCCACTTTCGTTAGACATTACAGAGTGGACCTGGTGGCGGCAGGTGAGCAGGCTTTTGGGTGAAAAGTTCTGCAAGCTGTAGTCCCACCCTAATTGGTAAGTGCTCGATTATCCTCTCTATTGTGGCTGTCCTGAAATGACGAAAAGGGAAAATTAAAGTTACGTACCGGTAACGTCTTTTCCTGTAGTCTTTCAGGACAGCCCTAGTTACCCACCCTAAGCTTGGGGGGGGGGGTCTTATTTAAGACCGGAACGCAATATGATAATGATATTGATTGGTATGTTATTAATGTGTTCTTGTGTCTCCCCAGCTGGCCGGAGGTGCTCTTCAAAAAACTGAGGTCCGGCAGGGGAGGAGAGAATTTATGGACTGGCGCAGTGTTTCCAGAGGAAGGGGAGGAGACTATCTCTCTATTGTGGCTGTCCTGAAAGACTACAGGAAAAGACGTTACCGGTACGTAACTCTAATTTTTATTTTTTTTCTCAGCACTTACTGTATATCTGCTGTATTCATTTTTCACTTCCTCCTCCCGGGCCGCGGCCCATCGCATCATTTCCTGTTTGCAATGCCTTCTGGGAAGGGGCGGCAACTTCCTCTGAAACTGCCGTTGCTATGGAAACCTGACCTGAAACCTATTACACTGCTTGTGCTGCACTGAGCATGTGCGAGATCTGCAAGGATGAGATCCAGGAAGAAATACAGTCTGGCTTCAGATGCCCACACTTAAGATGGCCACGGCCTGCTGAACGTTTATAAAATAACAAACTACTGCTATAAACTAACAAAACAGACCTTAGTTTACAGACTAACTTTACTAGAATACATTAAGCTTGTGTATTATAGGCTAAAATGAGCACAATCGTAAGAGAATGTGTAGGTGATTCAGCGCAACACAAATATATGAATAAATAAATAAACTGCACAACTTGAAAGTGAAATAGCAATCTCCTAGTGGGGTAGAGCAATATATCAATCATAAAAAAGGTGCAGCATAGTGAATGTGTGCTAATCAATAAAAGTCATTAAAAACACAAATCAAAAACAAAAAATGTGACTGGTGGGTGAACATGCGTTGCTAGGTGATCTGGTGACTGTTCGTGGTAACGGTTACCCACTCGGGGCTCCCAGAACTCTCACCTCTATGGCACAATAAGAGTGCCTGTGTGTTTCCAGTGGGTCTGTGGTTCCTCTGGTGCAGTGATGATGATGGCGTCCTGGTGCTTCTAGAAGGAGGGGGTCGTCACTTCCACCACTTGGCAGGGCCTCTAATCCACGATAGGGGTGCCTGAGTGCCTCCAATGGATCTATGGTCACTCCTCTGCAGTGATGTTGATGGTGTCCTAATCCTCATAAACATAAAAACGCCAAACAGGAATAGGAACAGCGTTGTAGCGGTACTCGCTACGTCACTTCCGGTCCGCACTAACGTATTTCCGGTAGCGTGCCTACGCGTTGCGTCATATCACGTGACTTCTTCAGGGCCAGGCCACATCACTGCAGAGGAGTGACCATAGATCCATTGGAGGCACTCAGGCACCCCTATCATGGATTAGAGGCCCTGCCAAGTGGTGGAAGTGACGACCCCCTCCTTCTAGAAGCACCAGGACGCCATCATCATCACTGCACCAGAGGAACCACAGACCCACTGGAAACACACAGGCACTCTTATTGTGCCATAGAGGTGAGAGTTCTGGGAGCCCCGAGTGGGTAACCGTTACCACGAACAGTCACCAGATCACCTAGCAACGCATGTTCACCCACCAGTCACATTTTTTGTTTTTGATTTGTGTTTTTAATGACTTTTATTGATTAGCACACATTCACTATGCTGCACCTTTTTTATGATTGATATATTGCTCTACCCCACTAGGAGATTGCTATTTCACTTTCAAGTTGTGCAGTTTATTTATTTATTCATATATTTGTGTTGCGCTGAATCACCTACACATTCTCTTACGATTGTGCTCATTTTAGTTCATTAGTAGTGTAAAGTGTTCACTATTTGATTTTGCAGCATCACTAAGAATACACTAACACCATCGTTTTCATCTTATCACCGAGTTTTATCTAGTAGCGCAGAAGTCTTTCTTTTTAGATTGTGTATTATAGGGGTATTTTTATTTAAAAAGTATCATTTCGGCCGGAACAACACTTTAAGGTGGTAATTAAACTTGACTATCTGTGTTAAATTGGCCTCAGAACCTGTATATGCTATATGTGTTTGGGTTAAAAGAGATAAGGTGGCAACCCAATGTATGTTAGGTCCTTCTGGCTGGAGATCCCATACCCAGGAAAAGACCTGGTGAGGGGATGTGGAGAGTATAGAATTGCTTTAAAATGTTTGGCATTAATTCCATCACTGCAAGTTAACTCCTCCTATGGGGTCATAGACTTGTAAAAACAGGCAGCTCTAAACTTTTTCTCACTTTATCCAAAAGAGAATAAAATTAGGTCTGGGTCTCCAGCTGTCACCTCCCTGACGTTTTATAGCCTCTGAGCCACCAGTCTGTTCCAGGGAGTTACTAATAGACATGTGCAATTCGTTTAGTTCCGAATTCCTTTTTAACAAATTTGTTAAATTCCGAAATATCCGTTTATTTATTTTTTTTTTAATTTCCGAATTTTTCAAATTTCTGAAAATTCAAAAATCCAAATATAAGAACGAAAATATGAAATAACGAATATTAAATGATGGGTTTTGGAATTTGAACGTAACAAGTGTGAATTTATCTGAAGTTACAAATGATCTGAAATGACGAATGCCGTATCTAAATGAATGGAATGTAATGATCTAATAATAAACAATAAAAATAATAAAACCTTTTTTATTTATTCCATTCGTTTAGATGCGGCATTTGTTATTTCAGATAATTCGTAACTTCAGATAAATTTTTTTTTATTCGTTACGTTCACAAACAGCCAAATTTGAAAGGAAATGCCTATCGTTTAATAGTTGGTTATTAGTTATTTCGAACGTTACTGATTTTCTTTCCTTTTTTTCAGATTTTTGAATTTCCGAATTTTTAAGTTTCGAAAATTCGGAATTTGAAAAGGAAACTAAAACTATTTTTTTTTGTCAGTGCACATGTGTAGTTGCTAACATACAAAGGAGAGCTTCCATTAATCACCTGTTTGATTAAAGGTGTGGACCCTTGGATTATGTTGGTCCCAGTTTGTCATGGACTGAGCATGCACCTTCCAGGACCTTAAGCATTGTTGGCCTTCTTTCCTCTGTTGGATATCCGTTCCCAACCCTTACAGATAGAATTTAGTTTATGTTCAGAGATGGTGGCAGGTGCATGTATTTATACATTTGATTGTATCACCAATATTCACGTAGACTGGGTAAGAGTAAGTGAATTAGTCAACACACTACATTACCTTTTTTTCTGGTGCTTTTCCAGTGCGGTTGGCACGGGGTTCCTGGCCTTTAAGGACTGATTATTTCTCAGTGGTCATCTTGCTGCCCTGTAAATATGGACAGGTAAAGTTAAGTATAGAAATCTAAAGTTTAGTTTCAAAGCGAATGGAGAGAGACTAATTCAGGCACCAAGGCCCTTAAAATGTATCCGAAAGTCAAAGAACAATAAATGGGGCTTTTTAGGTGCCCAAATTTACAACACAAATATGTATTACAAAAACCTGGATAGACCTGTTACATTTGTACCCCAAAACAAAGAAGTTCTAGAAGGTGAGGTTGAAAAAAGACACAAGTCCAACCTATGTGTGTGATTATATGTCAGTATTACATTGTATATCCCTGTATCTTGCGGTCGTTCAGGTGCTTATCTAATAGTTTCTTGAAACTATCGATGATCCCCGCTGAAACCACTGCCTGTGGAAGGGAATTTCACATCCTTGCCACTCTTACAGTAAAGAACCCTCTACGTAGTTTAAGGTTAAATCTCTTTTCTAATTTAAATGAGTGGCCACGAGTCTTGTTAAACTTCCTTCCGTGGAAACGTTTTCTCCCTATTTGTGGGGTCACCAGTATGGTATTTGTATATTGAAATCATATCCCCTCTCTTCTCCAGAGAGAATAAGTTGTATCAAAGTTTTGTCTGTCCTAATTCCTGTGCGTAAACAATCATCGCTAGTGGTTTCAATCGTTCATGTACAGGAATTATCACTTTGAACTTTGTGTTTTTGTTTTGTGGGGTGCAAATGTATCATGTTTATCCAATTTGGCATTGATTTTAACAATGCGTTGTAAATTCAACATTTAATAAGTGATTTTCTATAATGTGGATATTTGTGGTGTTAATTTTGGCACTAAGCCCCGGTTCACACTGAGCTGCGGGAACGAAGCCTGAATTCGCACGATTTCACTCCCGCAGGTCGGTCCCGATTTCGGCCGCGATTTTCGGAGACATCTGTGCGGGTTTCTGTACAGAGGTCAATGTAAATCGCAGCCCGAAATCGCAAAAAGTAGTACAGACACTGCTTTTTGAAATCAGTGTGGTGCCGCAAATGCAGCGTCGGACCGATTAGGACGGTGCAGTTGCCGCTGATTTGACATGTCAAATCGCACCAGTGTGAGCCAAGGCTTTTAAAGTCCAATTTTTGTATATAAATCTGAACAATTGGCCTTTTTTATTTGCAGCAGCACTGCAAATATGTATAGCAATAAATTAAAGTGTATAAAAGTCTGAACGATGAGCTTTATTTTTTCTAGGGCAGGGATATGCAATTAGCGGACCTACAGCAAAACTACAAGCCCCATCATGCCTCTGCCTCTGGGAGTCATGCTTGTGGCTGTCAGAGTCTTGCTATGCCTCATGGGACTTGTAGTTCTGCAACAGCTGGAGGTCCGCTGATTGCATATGCTTGCTCTAGGGAGAAGCGGGTTTGATCCCACTTCTGACACCACTTGACAGAATCTGTAGTCTTTCTATCTCTAACACCTCTATAGTACTTTTATACAATACTGACCTTTCCCAGCACACCTTTTGTATTCCCCACGTCCAGACACATACAAGCCTTGTGGGAGCCGTGCAAGTCAAACGCAGAATGATGCAACACTCGTCTTTATTTCCTGGTTCCGTAATATACATAACAGGATAGGACCGGTCCATGTTTCCATTAACCCAATAGAGAATGTCCACCTATAATTTACCACCAATAGGGCAGAGACCCGCTTTCATGGGATGTGGCCTATACACCCTGAACATTTATCCTTCAATTATGGACATACACTTGTCTTATCAGCACCTGTCAGTACATACGCATCTCTTACAGTATTTAGAAATATTGTATGTATAACTGGAATAGTTTTAGACATGTGCAATTCATTTCATTCAGAATTTGTTTTGTTTTGTTTTTTTTTTTGTTTTGTTTTGTTTTTGTTTTGTTTGTTTTTTTGTTTTGTTTTTGTTTTGTTTGTTTTTTTGTTTTTTTGTTTTTTAACGAATTTCAACAAATTCTTTAATTTAATTTAGTTAACGAAAACCCATTTAACAATTTTTTCTAAATATTCGGAAAACTGAAAGAACGAAAATCTGAAATAACAACTAACTAATAAATAACTTAACAATTACTAACTATTAAATGATCGGTATTGGAATTTCCTTTCAAATTTGGCTGTTAGTCAACGTAATGATTACGAATTTATCCAAAGTTACGAATTATCCGAAATAACGAATGCCGTATCTAAACGAATGGAAGCAAGGTCCGTAAAGACATGGATGAGCGAGTTTGGGGTGGAGGAACTTGACTGGACTGCACAGAGTCCTGACCTCAACCCGATAGAGCACCTTTGGGATGCATTAGAGCGGAGACTGCGAGCCACGTCTACTCGTCCAACATCAGTGCCTGACCTCATAAATGTGCTTCTGGAAGAATGGTCAAACATTCCCATAGACACACTTCTAAACCTTGTGGACGCTCTTCCCAGAAGGGTAGAAGCTGTTATAGCTGCAAAAGGTGGGCCAACTCAATATTGAACCCTACGGACTTAAGGCTCGTACACACAATCGGATTTTCGGCAGGGAATTGTGTGATGACAGACTGTTTGTCTAAAATCCCACCGTTAGTACACTCCATCAGACAACTGTGGGCCAACTTTCCGCCAACAAATGTTGGATGGCAGGCTAGTAAATTTTCGGCAGACAACCGTCTGTTGTCAGATTTTCCTATCGTGTGTACACAAATCCGTCACACAAAAGTCCAAAGTACAAACACGCATGCTCGGAATAAATGCTCACCAAACACAACATTAGCAGAAGGAGCCCAAAGGGTGGCGCTCAAGAGCTTAAATTCCACGTAGCACGTCACTACTTTCGTGTTTGTTGGCTGACAATTGTGTGTCATTTAGTATGCAAGACAAAATCCAGACACGCCCTTTGGACAAAAGTCTGACGCTTTGTCTGCGGAAAATCCGATTGTGTGTCCGAGGCTTAGGACCCCATACTTACTATTCGATTTTCTGCAGATTTTTGTCTTCAGATTTACCAAAACTATATAATATGAGGTCAAACCTTAAGAGTTTCAATTTGTATGCAATCAGTCAGGCCCCCACACTACATGGTTTTGGTAAATCTGAAGACAAAAATCTGCAGAAAATCTAATAGTGTGTATGGGGTTTAAGACTGGGATGCCATTAAAGTTCATGTGTGTGTGTAAAGGCAGGCATCCCAATACTTTTGGTTATATAGTGTATATAGTTGTGTTTTCCCTTAATTTAGGTGTTTTCTAGTTTTTTTTTTAACCTTATACTACAGTATAGAAGAATGAATGTGTGGGGCTGTCTGTCTGGGAAAAGGAGACACCTAAGTGCTCTTATTTTAAACAAAAACCTAAGAGTTCTAATAGATCTAAAATCTTGTATGAGCTGCTCACCTCTTATATGTTATGGTGGATAGAGCTGCATTTCTCTGCATTTAAAGCTGACTAAAACATTGTTTTCATTAAATTTGAGGACAAACCCTTTATCACCCAAGAGAAGGCGATAGCTCAAAGCATAAAAACCGACAAAAAAAAAAGCATTCCAATCCATATGAGTGAAAGCCTTTTGGTTCTGAAAAAGCCACTTCACCTTTCAAGTGTCCCAGGAGATATGCTCATTTCTCCTTAGTTTAGGTATTTTCTAGTTTGGTACAGCCTTTTATTTCGTAAATAAGAGAATGAATGAAGGTGTCAATGTCCGAGGAGCTTGATAGCTCAGAGGGTAAACTGAGACTTTATGTAAATCAATAGACCAAGGGTTCTTAACCATCTGAGTGAAAGCTTTGTGCCCCTACCCAAGCTGCTTTTACCTCTCAAGTGTTTCAGGCAATGGGGATGTGTTCCTTCGCTCGCGTTTTTTTTTAATTTTAGTTGACAAATGCCTTAATAAGCTGGAAATAAAAGAATGAACACAATTCGGGACTGAGTGTAGGTGATAGCTCAGAGAATAAAGACCACTGACCAATACGCAGGAAAAAAAAAGAGTTCTAGTCCATTGGAGCTAAAGCATCTTGAGCGATCATCCAAATGTAGCGGTCTTCCTCTTTGTCTAGTTTGCTAACGCCTCATATTGAAGGAATAGGAGGATGAACAGTGCTGGAACTGGGTGGTGGTAATAGCTCAGCGGATAAGATCTCAGAATGAAAAGTAAGATCAAGAGTCTGACAATTTGGCTCTGGACCAAGCCATGTCACCTCATAAGTGTTCCAGCAGATATACAGTACTCATTTTCCCTTAGCTCAGGTATTTTCTAGTTTGCTGTTTCCTCATATTCCAGAAATAGGAAAATGATTGGGTTGGTGTCTTAGAGCAGTGTTTCTCAACTCCAGTCCTCAAGTACCCCCAAAGAGGACATGTTTTCAGGATTTCCCTCAGATGAAATGGCTGCGGTAATCACTAAGGCAGTGAAACTCATCCAATCCCCTGTGTAAAATAATGGAGGGTTTGAAAACATAACCTGTTGGGGGTACTTGAGGACTGGAGTTGAGGAACGTTATCTTAGAGCTCACAGGGTAGGCGCTGTGGCTTCAATGGAAAACAGAGGACCGAGGGTTCTCTCCAACTGCTAAGCCTTCTGGCTCTAGACAGGCTGCTCCCCCTGCTAAAATGCTTCTCGTTAAATTTGAGGATTAACACTTCAGCACCTGAGAGGAGGTGATAGCTCAAAGCATAAAAACTCTAGCTAATGTAAAAAAAAATAGGAAAGCCTTTTGACTCTTAACAAGCTACTTCACCTATCAAGTGTTCCAGTGGATCTGGTTGTATTCTTAGTTTCGGTATTTTCTTGTCTATTTCACAAATAGCAGAATAAATGCCACCATAGCTGCCTAAAGGTGGTAGCTCAGAGGGTAAGAGCTCTGACTAAAGAAAGGAAGAAGGAAGCTAAGAGTTCTCGTACATTAGAGTGAAAACCTTGTGGCTGTAAACAAGCTACTTCAGTTTTCAAGTTTCTCAATGTAAATGCTGTCTCTTACTTAGCTTTCTCACCAGTTGATAAATGCATTCAAAAACCCATACATAGGAGAATGCAGAGTCATGGGAAAGAATGGAGGTAGTAGCTCTGTGGATAAGTTCTCCGCCTCTTATGTGTGACAAATTAGTTCTAATCCATTTGACTACAAGCCACTTCTCCTCTTGAGTGACTCACCAAATGTAACTGCCTTGCTTTAGTCTTGTTTGTTGCTGCCTCATATTCTGGAAATATCAGAATGATTATGGACACATCCAAGGGGAGGTGAAAGCTCAGCAGATAAGAGCTTTGTCTCAGGAAAAGTGAGTTATCCATCTGATTGAGAACCTTGGAGCCCTTGAAAGACAGCTTGCATGTCCATTTTCCTAGTTGACTAATGCCTTAAAAAAAGCCAAAAAATGTTAGACTAAACACTAGTGTCTGAGAGGCTGAGCTACCTCAGAGGATAAGAGCCCTGTCAGGTCTGTAATAAAAAAAAGTTCAAATGTGTCCGATTAAAAGCCATTTGATACTGGACATGTCATTTCACCTCTTACAAAACATATACTTGTTTTTCCTTAGTTTAGGTATTTTCTAGTTTCCTATCGCTTTATGATCCAGAAATAGGAGAATAAATGAGTCTATGACCGAGAAGAGGTGATAGCTCAGACGATAAGAGCTCTGTCTAAAATGGAAACAGCAACCAAGTGTTCAAATCCATCTAAGCGGAAGCTTTGTGACCCTAGACAAGTTCCTTCACCTCTCAAGTGGATGTTGCTATTTTCCTTAATTTAGGTTATTTCTAGTTCATGATTAGTTTATGTTCCATAAATAGGAGACTTAATGACCTATTGGCCAAGGTAAGATCATAACACAGCGGATAAGATCTTGGTCCAAGGGGACAACTGCAGGCCAGGAGTTCTAACCTTGCTTTCTTGTGGGTGTAACTGTGTTCCCTTGGTTTATCTCTTTTTTTTTTTCGAGTTTGCTAATGCAAACTATAAGAACGAACACAAAGGGTGGAGGTGATATCTCAGAGGATAAGAAGTCTGACAAAAAATTGCCCAAAAGTAAGTTCTAAATAATTTAAGTGAAAGCTTTGAGACCCCACCCAATCTTCTTCACCTCTTGAGTGTTCTAGTGAATGAGGTGTGTTCCTTCACTGAAGTTCTTTTATTTATTTATTTTTTTGACCAATGCCTTAAAAAGACAGAAATAAAAGAATAACCACAGTTGGTGGTTAAGTGTAAGTGATAGCTTAGAGGATACAATCACTGGCAAATATACAGGAAAAAGAGTTCTAATCCATTAGAACTAAAGCGCCGTGAGTGATGCTCCAAATGTAGCAGTCTTCCTTTTGGCTTGTTTGCTAATATATTCTAGAAATATGAGATTGTACACCATTGGCTTTGGGAGGAGGTGATAGCTCAGAAGAAAGGATTTCTGAATGTAAAAGTAAGATCTAGAGTTCAACCATTTTGCTCTGGACAAGCCACGTCACCACTCAAGTTTTTCAGCAGATATATTTTTTTCCCTTAGCTTAGGTATTTTCGAGGTTACTATGGCCTTATATTCCAGAAATAAACAAATGTTGAAGTTGGTGTCTTAGAGCAGTTGATCACTCACATTTTAGAAATTTTGGTTTGAATTAAAAACAGAGGACCAAGAGTTCTATCCTTCTGAATGCCTTCAGCACCCAAGAGTTCTAATTCATCTGAGTGAAATCCTTTTGGCTCTTGACAAGCTGCTTCACCCATCAAATGTCCCAGTGGATAGTGTTGTTTTCCCTTAGTTTGGTATTTTCTTGCTTGCTAGTGCCCTATATTTCAGAAATAGGAGGGTAAATGCCATTGCATCTACCGGACGGTGATAGCTCAGAGGGTAAGATCTCTGACTAAGCGAACAAAGAAAGAGGCTAGGAATTCTTGACCATTAGAGAAAACCTTTTGGCTGTAAACAAGCTGCTTCACTTCTCAAGTGTCCCAATGAAGATGCTCTCTCTTAGCTTTTTCCCCAGTTGAATAATGCTTTAAAAAACCCAGAAATAGGAGAATAAAGAGTCATTTAACCGAATGTAGGTTGTGGCTCAGTGGATAGGTTCTCTACTTATGATGTGTGACAAAGGAGTTATAATCCATTTTTTTAGTGCAAGCCTCTTCACCTCTTGAGAGACCCACCGAATGTAACTGTTTTGCTTTAGTCTGGTTTGTTACTGCCTCATATTCTGGAAATATGAGAACGAACATATCCACATCATCTCCACATCATCTCCACATCTTGGAGGAGGTGCTGGCTCAGAGGATAAGTGCTCTGTCTGGGAAAAAAAGCAAGTTATCCATTTTGAATAAGAGCCTTGGAGTGTTCAAATCCATCTGAGTGGAATCTTTGTGACCCTAGACAAGTTCCTTCAGCATTCTAGTGAATTTAGTTATTGTCCTTAATTTAGGTATTTTCTAGTTTGCTTTTTACTTATGTTCCATAAATAGGTGAATTAATGGTCCTGGTCTGAGGTACTGTAGGGTGATAACTCGGCAGATAAATCCAAGCCAAAAACAAACACAAGCCAAGAGTTCTAATCTACCTTGCCTCTCATGTTTCCCAATGGATATCATTGTGTTCCCATGGAATATCTTTCTTTTACTAGTTGGCTAATGCATTAAAGCCCAGAAATAGGAGAATAAAGAAAAAGGGGACTGAGAGTAGGTGGTAGCTCAGTAGATAAGTTATCCACCTATTATCCATGATTAAGGAGTTCTAATTTGTTTGAGCACAAGCCTTGTGATGCTTTACAAGCCTCTTCACCTCTTGAGTGATCCACCAAATGTAACTGTTATGCATCTGCGTGAGAGCCTTGGAGCTAGGGTTGCCACCTCATCCCTTTAAACCTGAACACATATGAATTACACAGGTTCTGAGGCTAATTTAATGCAGATAAGGCATCAAGTGAGTTTAATTACTGCCTTAATCACCAACAGAACCTGTGTAATTAATATGTGTTCGGGTTTAAAGGGGTGAGCTGGCAACTCTACTTGGAGCCCTTGTGAGGCAGCTTTTCCTCTTGCATGTTCAACTGCATATCCATCTGTGTAAGAGCATTGAAACCCTTGTGGAGCAACTTCTCCTCTCGCATAGGGAAGTGTTTCCTCACTTTATGTTTTTTCCTAGTTAACTAAAGCCTTAAAAAAGTCACAAATTGAAGACTGAGCACTGGTGTCTGAGATGGTGAGATACCTCAGTGGATAAGAGCTCTGGCAGGTCTGTAAGAAAAAAGAGTTCAAATGTGTCTGATTAAAAGCCATTTGACTCTGGGCAAGCCGTTTCACCTCTCAAGTGCCACAACAGATATTGTTGTTTTTCCATAGATTAGGTATTTTCTAGTTTGCTATTGCCTCATGTTCCAGAAATAGGAGAATAAACAAGTCTGTGCTCAAGAAGAGGTGATAGTTCAGCGGATAAGAACTTTGCCTAAACAAGAAAAAGTGAACAAGTGTTCAAATCCGTCTGGGTTGAAGCTTTGTGACCTTATACAAGTTCCGTTAGCATACTAGTGGATGTAGTTATTTTCCTTAATTTAGGTATTTTCTAGTTTGCTATTAGCTAATGTTCCATGAATAGGAGAAATAATGACCTAGTGTCTGAGGTAAGGTGATAACTCAATGGGTAAGAATTCAGGCCAAAAAGACACAGAAGCCAAGAGTTCTAATCTACCTTGCCTCTTGTGTTTTGTAAATGGATATCATTGTGTTTCCTTGGTATATCTTCCTATTTCTAGTTGGCTAATGCATTAAAACCTGAAAATAGGAGAATAAAGAAGCAGGTAACTGAGAGTAGGTGGTAGCTCTGTAGATAAGTTATCCACCTATTATCAATGACTAAGGAATTTGAATCCATTTGAGCACAAGCCTTGTGATGCTTTACTCTTAAGTGATTCACCAAATACAACTGTTTTGCTTTGGTCTGGTTTGTTACTGCCTCATATTCTAGAAATATGAGAATGAACATCCCCACATCTCAGAGGAGGTGGCAGCTCAGAGGATAAGAGCTCCGTCGAGGAAAAAATAAGTTATCCATCTGAGTTAGTCTTGGAGCCCTTGTGAGGCAGCCTTTCCTCTTGCATGTTCAACTGCATAGGGAAGTGTCTCCTAACTTTATGTTTTTTTTTTAGTTAACCAATGCCTTAAAAAAGCCACACATTTAGGACTGAACACTGGAGTCTGGGATGGTGAGATACCTCAGGCGATAAGAGCTCTGGCAAGTCTGTAAGAAAAAAAAGAGTTTGAATGTGTCTGATCAAAAGCCATTCGACCCTGGCCAAGCCGTTTCACCTCTCAAGTACCACAACAAATATTGTTGTTTTTTGTTAGTTTAGGCATTTTCTAGTTTGCTATTGCCTTATGATCCAGAAATAGGAGAATTAATGAGTCTGTGCCCAAGAAGGGGTGATAGCTCAGAGGATAAGAAAAAAGAAAAGGTGACCAAGTGCTCAGATCCATCTGAGTGGAAGATTTGTGGCCCTAGACAAGTTCCTTCAGCATTCTAGTGGATGTAGTTATTTTCCTTAATATAGGTATTTTCTAGTTTGCTATTAGCTTATGTTCCATAAATAGGAGTATTAAATATTTACAATCTGAGGTAAGATGATAACTCAACAGGCAAGAATATAGACCAACAAGAAACAGAAGCCAAGAGTTCTAATCTACCTTGTCTCTTGTGTATTCCAATGGATATCATCGTGTTCCCTCTGTATATCTTTCTTTTTCTAGTTGGCTAATGCCTTATATTCTAGAAATATTAGAACAAACACTAAGGGGCAAAAGTGTAGGCGATGGCTCAGAGAATAAGCTCCCTGGCAAATATGCAGGAAAAAAATAGTGCTAATCCTTTAGAACTAAGCTGTCTTATGTGATGCTCCAAATGTATCGGTCTTCATTTTGGCTTGTTTGCTAATGCCTTATATGCTAGCAATATGAGATTGAACACCTTTGGCTTTGGGAGGAGGTGACAACGCCGGGGATAAGGTATCTAAGGAAAAAGTAAGATTTAGAGTTCAATCATTTGGCTCTGGACAAGCCATATCACTTCCCAAGTTTTACAGAGGATATATTTGTTTTCCCTTGTGTTTAAGTGTTTTCTAGTTTGCTATAGCCTTAAATTCCAGAAATAGGAATATGTTTGTGTTGGTGTCCTAGTGCAGTTGATAGCTCACATAATAAGAGCACTCCCTTAAATTAAAAGCAGAAGAACCAAGAGTTCTCTCTGGCTGAAAGCCTTTGGGCTCTACACAAGCTGCTCCCCTTCTCAAATGGGTAAGAAATTTTCATTAAATTTGAGGAATAATGCTTCAGAACCCAAGAGGAGGTGATAGCTCAAAGCATAAAAACTCTAGCTAATGTAAAAAAATAGGAATTCTTATTCATCTGAGTGAATACCTTTTGGCGCTTGACAAGCTACTTCACCTTATCAGGTGTCCTAGTGGATATAGTTGTTTTCCCTTAGCTTCGGTATTTTCTTGCTTGCTAGTGACTTATATTTCAGAAATAGGAGAATATATGCTGCAGGAGCTGCCTGAAGGTGGTAGCTCAAAGGGTAAGCTCTCCCGGCTCAAGGAGCAAAGAAGGAGGTTAGGAGTTCTACTCCATTAGGGTGAAATTCTTGTGGCTGTAAACAAGCTGCTCCATTGTCCCAATAGAGATGCTCTCTTTTACTTGACTTTTTTCCCCAGTTGACTAATGCATTAAAAAATTCAGAAATAGGAGAATCAAGAGTAAGGTAACTGAGAGGAGGTGGCAGCTCAGTGGATAAGAGCTCTGACTAAAACAATTGCCCAAGAGTTATAAACCGCCTGAGTGAAAGCTTTGAGCCCCTACACAATCTGCTTCACCTCTAGAGTGTTCCAGTGAATGGGGGTGTGTTCCTTCAATTAAGTTCTTTTGTTTTTGTTGACTAATGTAGAAAAAATGATCCGCACTCCGGTTGTTGCTCGTAACATTTCTTCATTTTATTGAATAGCCACAGTGAACAAACGCAGATCAAGCCAGTTGACGCGTTTCAGCCTATAAGGCCTTGGGTTATGACTAAGGCCATATAGGCTGAAACGCGTCAACTGACTCAATAAAATGAAGAGATTTTAAGAGCAACAACCGGAGTGCGGATCATTTTTTCTACATTACTCTACTCAGCCAGCGACTGTGGATCGAGCACCTGGGAGCTCTGCTATCTATGTGGTGTTTGGGTAGTAGCACTGACTATTTCTGTTTATATATTGTTGACTAATGCCTTTAAAAGGCAGAAATAAAAGGATGAACCCAGTTGAGGTCTAGATGTTGGTGATAGCGCAGAGGATCAGATCACTGGCAAAATAAGCAGGGACAAAGAGTTCTAATCCATTAGAGCTAAAGCATCTTGAATGATACACTAAATGTAGCGGTCTTCTTTTTGTCTAGTTTTCGAATGCCTTACATTCTAGAAATATGAGATTGAACGCCGTTGGGTTTGGGAGGAGGTGACAGCTCGGGGAATAAGATTGCCGAATGAAAAGTAAGATTTAGAGTTTAAACGTTTGGCTCTGGACAAGCCACATCACCTCCCAAGTTTTCCAACAGATGTACAGTACTCGTTTTTCCTTTATTTTAAGTATTTTTTTTAGTTTGTTATATTCCAGAAATAGGCAAATGTTTGGGTTGGTGTCTTAGAACAGCTGATCGCTCACAGTTTAGGAATTTTGGTTTGAATTAAAAACAGAGGACCAAGCGTTCAAGCCTTCTTGCTCTAGTCCAGGGATCTCCAAACTACGTCCTTCCAGCTGTTGTGGAACAACACTTCAAGACCTTTGACCTAAATTTAAAAAAAAAGACCAAGAGTTCTATCCGAGTGAAAGCCTTTTTAGCTCTAGACAAGCTGCTTCATCTTTCAAATGGCTAAAATATTTTTCATTACATTTGAGGAATAATGTTTTAGCATCCAAGAGGCGCTCAAAGCATAAAAACTCTTAAATAGGAGTTCTAATTCATCTGAGTCAAAGTATTTTGGCTCTTGGTAAGTTACTTCACCTATCAAGTATCCCAGTGGAAATAGTTCCCCCCCCCCCCCCCCCAGTTTCAGTATTTTCTTGCTTGCTAGTGCCCTATATTTCTGAAATAGAAGAATATATGCCACAGTACCTGCCTGAAGGTGATATCTCAGAGGGTTAGAGCTCTGACTTAAGGAACAACGCTGAAGGCTACAAGTTCTAGTCCATTAGAGTGAAAACTCTGTGGCTATAAACACACTGCTTCGCTTTTCAAGTGTCCGAATGGTGATATTCTCTTACTTAGTTTTTTTCCTCAGTTGACTAAGGCTGGGTTCGCACTATTGCGAATTGGATGCGCGTTTCGCCTGCATCCAATTCACATGTCAGGAGATTGTGATGGGCTCTCTGTGGAGCCGGTTCACACATCTCCGGAACGGCTCCGGTGCGAATTGCACAGGAGTCCTGTGCGTCTTCTGGTTCATTTCAGGTCTGAATTCAGCCAAAAATTCAGGCTGAAATGGGACCTGAAACGGTGAATGGGCACACACCGGACCCCTGTTGTGAGCCGCTCCGTGCTGCGGTGTGAACCCAGCCTAATGCATTAAAAAACCCAGAAATAGGTAACAGAAAAGGTAGGTAATTGTGAGGCGGTTAGCTCGGTGGGTACGTTCTCTGCCTATTGTGCGTGACAAAGGAGTTCTAATCCATTTGAGCACAAGCCTTGTTATGCTTTATAGTCACTTCCCCTCTTGTGTGACCCACCAAGTTCAATTCCCCATATCCTGGAAATATGAGAATAAACTTCTACATGTTTCACAGGATATGTACTCTGACAGAAAAAGTGACCAAGTGTTCAAATCCAAAGGAGTGGAAGCTTTGTGACCCTAGACAAGTTCCTTCACCTCTCACGGGTCCTAGTGCATGTAGTTATTTTTCTTAATTCCTGTATTTTCTAGTTTGCTACCCTGTTTCCCCGAAAATAAGACCTAGCGTGATTGTCAGTGATGGCTGCAATATAAGCCCTACCCCCCAAATAAGCCCTACCCAGTTTCCCCGAAAATAAGCCCTACCCTGAAAATAGGACCTTCAAGGACTTTAACTAGGGCTTATTTGGGGGGTAGGGCTTATATTGTAGCAGGGTATTAGCTTATGTTCCATAAATAGGAGAATTAATGATCCTAGTGTCTGAGGTAAGGTGATAACTCCAAGGTTAAGAACTCTGGCCAGAAAAAAAATTAAACCAAGAGCTCTAATCTACCTTGCGCATCATGTTGATATAGTTGTGTTCTCTTGTTTTTTTTTCTAGTTTGTTATAGCTCTATATTCTAGAAATATAATAACGAACACTAAGGCTACATGCACACGGACGTTTTTACAGCCGCTTTTTTGAGCGTTTTTTGCAGCTTAAAAACGCCTCTCCATGTTAGCCTATGGCCTCATGCCCACCATGGCGTTTTTGAGCTGTAAATGGCATAGCCGTTTTTAAGCTGCAAAAAGGAAAACCCATGACCAGTGCGTTCTGAGGCTCCAGCGCTAGAGCTGTAAAAACGCCAGACGCCGGCAAAAGGTGTTAAATGCGAATTAACGAGGCTTAACGCTGTGTTAAGCCTTGTCCGGCGTTTCTGTCTCTATTCAAAATCAATGGTTCCCTATGGGAGCCCATTGATTTGAATAGAGGTCGCACCAGAAGCCGGATCAAGATCCGACTTGCGGTGCGACTTGTGTGCTGAGAATCTTGAAGGGGGAACCCCGCGAAAATTTAAAAAAAAAATTTGCATGAGGTTCCCCCCAGGACGATACCAGACCCTTCGGTCTGGTATGGATCTTAAGGGGAACCCCCACACCAAAAAAAAAATGGTGTGGGGGTTCCCTCAAGATTCATACCCGACCCTTATCCGAACACGCAGCCCGGTAGGTCAGGAAAGGGGGGGCGAGCGAGCGCCCCCCCTCCTGGACCATACTAAGCCACATGTCCTCAACATGGGGGGGTTGTTGCTTTGGGGCAGCCCCCCTCCCTAAAGCACCTTGACCCCATGTTGATGAGGACAAGGGCCTCTTCCCGACAACCCTTGCCCGGTGGTTGTCGGGGTCTGCGGGCTGGGGGCTTATCGGAATCTGGGAGCCCCCCTTCATAAGGGGGCCCCCAGATCCTGGCACCTCACCCTATGTGAATGAGTATGGGGTACCCCTACCCATTCACCTGGGGGAAAAAGTGTCAATAAAAAAAACACACTACAAAGGTTTTTAAAGTAATGTATTAGGCAGCTCTGGGGGTCTCTTCCGACTTCGGGGGTCTCTTCCGACTTCTCCGCACTCTCGGCCTCTGCTGTCTTATGCCAGGCTCCTCCGCTATCTTCTGCTCTTTTGCCCGATCTTTTGCTAGCGGTGGCCCGGCCTTCTCCGTCGTCTTCTTCCCTCTGGTCTACCTCCGATGTTGACACGATGCTCTCTCCTGCTGTAATGCCGTGTGTGCGTTGCGCAACGAATTATATAGGCATGGAGCGGGTTCATCGGGTGATGTCATCCGGTGACCCCGCCTCTTATGACGTCACAGTCCCGGGGCATGATGGGAAAGTGCAAAAGTGGCTAAGAGGGTAAGAACTTTTTTTTTTAGGTTGACTAATGACTTAAAAAAGCCAAAAACAAATGAATGAACACAGTCGGGAGTTAGGTGGAGGTGGTACCTCTGAGAATAAGAGCTCTGCCTAAAAAAGAAAAAGTGACCAAGTGTTCAAATCCCTCTGAGTGGAAGCTTTGTGACCCCAGACCTTTTAAGTATCCTAGTGGATATATTTATTTTCCTTAATTTAGGTAATTTCTAGTTTGCTGTTAGCTTACAGTGCCTTGCAAAAGTATTCACCCCCTTGGCATTTTTCGTGTTTTGTTGCCTCACAACCTGGAATTAACATGGATTGTTTGAGGATTTGCATCATTTAATTTACCATTCTGTGGCTCTGTGACATGATCGCGGGACACTGGCGGACATCGAGTCAGCGGTCACGCTGTATGCGGGCAGGCGCACACGCACTCCCACTAGCCCTGCAAATTAAAGGGGACGTACAGGTACGCCAATTTGCCCACTGCTGCCATTGTGCCAACGTATATCGGCGTGCAGTGGTCGGCAAGTGGTTAAGCCAAAATGAAGAGCTGAGTTGGTTCTCCTCTTTCAGACTACGACATCGGAATTAATGAAGAGCTGAAAGGAGAAGCTACAGATTAGACACGTGCACTGCCAAAAAGTGTGTTAGTTTCCATTTCATTCGTTTTTTTTTTTTTTTTCGTTTTTCAGGTCATTCGTTATGATCGAAAATCAAATTCGAAAATTCTGAGATTCGAAAATTTGAATTTGGAACGAAACGAATTGCACACATCTAGCTTTAATTACACTTTAAGGCAGACAAAATGAAGAGCTGAGCTGGTTCTCCTCTTTCAGACGCACTACGACATCGGAATTAATGAAGAGCTGATGCAGAAACGAGAAGCTGCAGATATTGCTCGGCAGTAGGATATTTCGCTCAGTGAGCCATCTGCTCCGTCAGCCTCCAACAGCTAAGTTCAGCTGCTATCAAACATGGACGTATTCATCTACCTGAGAAAAATCGCCAATTTATTATAGCTCCAGCCACGAACAGAGGAGACGAACCGCGTACCGGCAGGATCGCTCTCAGCTCACTGCGCTCTGGCGGGTTTCTGATACACTAACAAGGTGTTCTGGCAGTGCGTCCTTGTTAGAGTGATACAGAATGTGCTGGATGCAGTAGGTCAGCTATATTGTCATGTAACTAGAGCAGGGCTCGCCCAAGACATTGTGCTGCCTGGGTCCAAGAATGAAATGCTGCCCCCTCCCCAAAAAAAAAAAATAACGCCCACCAAAAGGCCCGCACATCCATTATTTTATATCATGATAATTAAATCTAAAATTGAATTTATCGGGAAGTCAGGTATACATGCAACAGCACCTTGTCTATATGCAAAATTATATGACATACCATTATGTTCAATTCCAAGTGGTGGGCTAGGGTAGTATAGGGGCAGGCTAGGGTAGTAAATGGGCACTCTAGGGTAGTATATAGACAGGCTAGGGAAGTATATAGAGAGGCTAGGGTAGTAAATGGGCACTCTAGGGTAGTATATAGACAGGCTAGGGAAGTATATAGAGAGGCTAGGGTAGTATATAGACAGGCTAGGGTAGTAAATGGGCACTCTAGGGTAGTATATAGACAGGCTAGGGAAGTATATAGAGAGGCCAGGGTAGTATATAGACAGGTTTGGGAAGTATATAGAGAGGCTAGGGTAGTAAATGGGCACTTTATGGTAGTATATAGACAGGCTAGGGAAGTATATAGAGAGGCTAGGGTAGTATATAGACAGGCTAGGGCAAGTATATAGAGAGGCTAGGGTAGTATAGGGGCGGGCTAGGGTAGTATATAGACAGGCTAGAGTAGTATAAGGGCAGGCTAGAGTAGTAAATGGGCACACTAGGGTAGTATATAGACAGGCTTGGGTAGTATATAGACAGGCTAGGGTAGTATATATCGATAGGCTAGGATAGTATATGGACAGGCTAAGGCAGTATAGGGGCAGGCTAGGGAAGTATATAGACAGGCTAGGGTAGTATATAGATAGGCTAGGGTAGTATATGGACAGGCTAGGGCAGTATAGGGACAGGCTGGGGTAGTATATAGACAGGCTAGGGCAGTATAGGGACAGGCGGAGCGGCCCAGGGGACAGTTGTCATCATGACACACAAAACTGCTGGAAAAAAAATCTTAGTTGGCAATTTGCTGGGTAGATTAAAGAGAAGGAGAGGTGGGCGTGGTTCAATTTGCTACCCCTCCCAAAGTGCTGCCTGAGTCCAATGGACTCACTGGGTCCCATGGTAGGGCCGGCCCTGAACTAGAGTTTTCAGAAGGCCAGCAATGTCAACCAGGGCCGCTGATAAGGCAGTACAGCCAGTCCTCCTGAACTGGGCCCGGGCCGCATCAGTTCAAAAGGGGGGCCCAGGCACCTGCTGAGCGGGTAGGCCGGCTGTCCTGTCTTATTGCAAACACCGATCCTTTTCTGCCTCCCCCTGCAGCGCTACCAGCTTCTCCTTCTCTTCCTCCCTTTGTCTGCACTACAGCGGGATTGGTTTTTAGCACATGCACCCCTTCCATCTGTCCAGGCCCCCGCCTGTGTGCCTCTTTCCCCTGGCTTCTCTCCTCCACTCTCCCGCCGGCAGGCTGCTGCGGGCACACAGAGGGATGTTTTAGGATGGAGAACAGGGGAAGGGGCCAGTATATATGTCATTTTCTGGCCCCTTCCTTTCCAGAATGAACACAGTGAGTGATCAGTACCACTCACTCCTGTGTCCATTCATCACTGAAGCATATTAAATTGTATTTGCTATGCTTCCGTTTGTGAATGAGCAGGAAGCCTTAGAGTGCTTCCTATTCATTCATCTGTTCAGCTGAGGTTGCAGAGAAAGGGACAGGGGCATGTCAGGTAGGCTGTATGGGGCCCTGTGTTTTCAAACAGCAGCCCTGATATTAGCTCACATATTTCTCTCCAAAAAGATTCACTTTAATTCACAAAACATTATTATTCAGCTCACTTCCTGTGAGCCCAGGGCGTCATGCACAAACCCCCTGGAAGTGCGTCACTGTCAGGAAGTAGACAAGTGCACTGCCGAAAAATGTGTTCGTTTTCATTTCATTCATTTTTCGGGTCATTCGTTATGATCGAAATTTGGGAATTTGGAGATTCGAAAATTCGTAAATCCGAAAATATGAAAATTCGAAAGTCCGAAAATAAGAAAGAAAATCTGAAGATTCGAAAGAACGAAAATTTGAAATAATAACTAACTAACTGATAATGAAAATAAAGGGATTTGGAATTTCCTTTCAAATTTGGCTGTTAGTGAACATAACGAATACGAATTTATCCGAAGTTACAAATTATCCAAAATAACGAATGCCGTATCTAAACAAATGGGACGGAATGAATTGATAATAATAATGATAAAAAGTTTTATTATTATTATTATTGTTATTTATTATTATTAATTTGTTATGTTCCATTTTCTGATTTTAGTTCTTATTTTTCGTTCTTTTGAATTTTCATTCTTATTTTCGGATTTTTAAATTTCCAAATTTTCGTATTTTCGAATTTGCGAATTTTCGAATATTCAAATTGATTTATTCTCAAATATTTGAATTTACTAATTCGTTCAACGTATTTTTGTTAATTCGTATATTTCGGAATGAATACATTTGTCGAACTTCGTTAAAAAACGAACCCAGAATGAAGCAAATCTGTCAGGAAGGCCCTAGCCGAAGCTGAAGCCTCTAGGTCAAGGGTCTCAAACTGGTGGCCCTCCAGCTGTTGCGGAACTACAAATACCATGAGCCATTGCAAGGCTGACAGTTACAAGCATGACTCCCTCAGGCAGAGGCATGATGGGACTTGTAGTTCCTCAACAGCTGGAGGGCCACCAGTTTGAGACCCCTGCTCTAGGTGTACACAGGTGTCCAGGTGCAGATGCCCAACTTTCTGTGCAGTTGCGTGCACATGGGCATTCGCGGTCATGCACCCACACACGCCCGGCACGAATGTTGGCGCCAATGGGACTATTTAAACTGCAGCAGTTCTATTAGCCAGTGCTGTCTGATCTACAGCTATTACCCGTGTTCCTGTATCTGTTCCTGTGTTGACTTCTGTTATTGACCCAGATCGCCCTGACCTTGCTTGACCACTGCCTGCCCTGACCTTAGACTGTCTCTGGATTTGCTCTGCCTCCTGTTTATTTGCTTGACACTACGTTGCTGATCTTGGCTTGTATCCTGACAGTTCTCTGCCTATCGTCTATGCCTGTATCTGACTGTCTGTTGACTTGGCTCGCCTGACCACTAGGGTTGCCACCTTTTGTTCAAGCCAAACCTGAACACTTTAGCAACCTAACAAAGACCTGCAACACCTCTGGGTGCCCCAAGAAGAGTGATAATGCAGCGCGCTGCAGACAACAGTGGGTTCGGCCAAACTGCTCTTGCTGACCTCATCGCGCTGGCTCCCCCACCCCCCCAGTGATGCCAAACCAGCCCCCGGACAACGGCCCGCAGCTCCCAGATGGCAACATATTTTTGTGCAGCTATCTCAGCTACTTGGGGAGCCACAGATCAGTTGGAATAATGAGCCCGGGTTTCAGGCAGACTGAAACCCGGACATATGATGCAAAACCTGGACTGTCCGGGTGAATCCTGGGCAGGTGGCAACCCTACTGACCACTCATCCAGTTATCCACTTGTTTTACTCGTCATACTACCTGGTCCCTGCTGGTTTTTCATCTGCTGAGCGCTACCAGTCCTTTCACACCTGTTACCTGTCAGTTGCCTGTCAAGCACCTGCCGCCTGCTGTCTGCCCAGTCCTGGGTCTGCTATCATCTGCTATTCCAGCGGTCTGACCCATCTCTGGCGACGCACCTGTTACCTATTGCCGCGGCTGATGGAACATCTTATAGGCACTCATACCTCATCACGCTCTCGCGGCCACTGTCCCAACATCAGTGGTCTCAGAGCATGGGGCTGTACGAGAGGCCTCCCTCGATACGCCAGACTCTGCCACAAGGTACGTGACAAGTCACCATGGCAGCTTGGGCTTACACTGCTGCCACACTTCATGCTGTGCAATGCTAAAAACCTGTCCATTGCTGATACTGCATAAGAACAGGAAAGACCTGTGACATCACATGATCAACTAGAACCGTGGTTCTCAACCTGAGACCAGGACCTGCCCCAACAGTAAAAACTAAAGTTTATACTTACACAAAAAAAAGATAGGAATTAAAAATGTGCATTCAAATGTTGGAAGGCTCTGGATGTCCCTGTGGGGGGGTGGGAGTTGGAGGCGCTTCAGCGCCTGGGGGGGGGGGGCACTGTGGAAGACTTGGTGGCACTGTGGGAGCTTAGAAGCTTTGTGGAGGTTGAGGACTCTCAGAAAACCTGAGGGCACTGCGGGCCACTTTTGGAGGTTGGGGGGGGGGGGCACTATGGAAGCTAGGAGGCACCATAGGAGGTTGAGAGATTTGCAGCTTGTGGGTGGGTGCGACGTGATGTGGCGGGCAGAAAAAACATGGAGTCCTGAAGCAATACCAAGAATATATTGTAACCAAAGTCCAGCAATACACAACAGGTGGGAAGGCAACCCAACCAGGAGCCCTCAGAAGTTGTAACAGCGATGGGGCAGTATATTGAAGACTCAGAGGTGCCAACAGCGTTTGCCACAAGGAGCAGAATTCGGCCTGGCCGTACCCAAAGGAGAAGCTTCCCAAAAATTTGGAGTGGTCCCTGCACTTTCCCTACTTCTCCGAAAACGTTTCCTTACTCTGTGTACTGTCCCTGTCAGACAGGTAAACTGACTCAATTTTAGCCACTCGCAAAATGTACGCCAAACCAAGGAATCAGGGTCATAATTAGTCCCTGCCTGACCCAAGATGGTCACCGAAGTCACCTGGAGTGCCAGCATCCAAATGGATAGCTGCCTCTCTGTGACCGAGGAAACCATAGAGGAACCAAGTTCCTCTCGACTTCCTCCCCCATCTGCATTGCCATTGTGGACAGAACCAACTGCAGTGGAGAAAATAGACTGCACCTGCCTACAAGCTGGCTGGAGGCTCGGAAGAAGGGAGGCTGTTTCCCAGCAGTGGGTCATGGCCTGGTGGCTGAGAACCACAGAACTAGAAAACACTTGGAAATGAGGTATGCATAGTTGCCAACATTGTAAAAAAATGTATAGGGACACTTTTTTGGCTGTAGGCGGAGTCTTATTATAATTAGGGGGCGGGGCATGCGTTTGTAGGCATGACATAGCAAAAAAGAAAATGTGGCGCGTCGGAAAATGGGTGTGGTTTTCATAAAATAGTGGGCGTGGCTTATATGGGCGTGGTTTGAATGGGGGTGTGGTTAGAGTCTGAGATGAAGGAGAGATGGAGAAAGAAAGGGGAAAAGAGGGAGGGAGAGAGTAAGAAGGAAAGAAAAAGGGAAGGAGAGAGAAGGAAGGAGAGAGAAGGAAGGAAAGAGGGATGGAGGGACAGCAGGCCCAGATCCTACACCACATTAGAAATGTGTATTCCACAGTGTAACAAATCAGCAGATAAAGATACTCCAAACACCTGGTTTTAGCGCTTCAATCATCCCAGCACCATGGTTGTTGTTGTGTCAGGATGATTGAAGCGCATTATTACTATTATTACATTGTAATATAGAATGAAATAATTCAACTCACCATAATCCAGAATCAGTGGGACCCCTGAGCGTGTCATCTGCCACGTTGCCTGCCACCAGATGCCATCAGGTGCCCCCAGTAGAGTCCGTGCTTGCATCAGGTGCCCCCAGCAGAATTTGTCCTTACATCAGGTGCCCCCAGCAGAGTCCCTCCTTACATAAGGTGTCCCCAGCGGAGCCCCCCCTTACATCAGATGTCCTCAGCGGTGCCCCCCTTACAACAGATGTCCCCAGCATTGCCCCCCCTTACATCTGGTGTCCCCAGCGGTGCCCCTCCTTACACCAGATGTCCCCAGCGGTGCCCCCCTTACATCAGGTGTCCCCAGCGGTGCCCCTCCTTACATCAGATGTCCCCTGCGGTGCCCCCCTTGCATCAGTGTCCCCAGTGGTGCCCCTCCTTACATCAGATGTCCCCAGCTGTGCCCCCCCTTACATCAGAAGTCTGCAGCAGTGCCCCTCCTTACATCAGATGTCCCCAGTGGTGCCCCTCCTTACATCAGATGTCCCCAGCTGTGCCCCCCCTTACATCAGATGTCCCCAGCAGTGCCCCCCTTACATCAGATGTCCCCAGGGGTGCCCCCCTTACATCAGATGTCCCCAGCGGAGCCCCCCTTACATCAGATGTCCCCAGCGGTGCCCCCTCTTACATCAGATGTCCCCTGCGGTGCCCCCCTTACATCAGGTGTCCCCAGCGGTGCCCCCCTTACATCAGATGTCCCTAGCGGTGCCTCCCCTTACATCAGGTGTCCCCAGTGGTGCCCCCCCTTACATCAGATGTCCCCAGCGGTGCCCCCTTTTACATCAGATGTCCCCAGTGGTGCCCCCCCTTACATCAGATGTCCCTAGCGGTGCCTCCCCTTACATCAGGTGTCCCCAGTGGTGCCCCCCCTTACATCAGATGTCCCCAGCGGTGCCCCCTTTTACATCAGATGTCCCCAGTGGTGCCCCCCCTTACATCAGATGTCCCTAGCGGTGCCTCCCCTTACATCAGGTGTCCCCAGTGGTGCCCCCCCTTACATCAGATGTCCCCAGCGGTGCCCCCCTTTACATCAGATGTCCCCAGTGGTGCCCCCCCCTTACATCAGATGTCCCCAACGGTGCCCTCCCTTACATCAGGTGTCTCCGCCGCCATTACAGAACAGAGGCCAAGGGGGAACAAGAGAGAGGCAGAGCCGGCCGCGTGGTTACAATAGAACCACCGCCCAACCCTGCCCCTTTACATAACAGACTGGCAGCGGGGCGGAGCGGGGTGGAGGGTGGGTGGCGCCACAGCAGCTCAATTTCTATTGTAGCCACCCAGCCTTGTTCTACTTCTTCTGGTCTTCTTAAAAATGGCGGCTGGCGGAGACATTGTCTCTGCCGGCCGCGGACCTCTTGCGGCGGCGGTGAAAAATCCCAGGAAACAATAAAATCGGGAAAAGAGTCTAAATCCCGGGAATGTCCCGGGAAATTCGTGACAGTTGGTAAGTATGGATGTCCTAGTAGTGGTGTCTCCGCCGCCATTACAGAACAGAGGCCAAGGGGGAACAAAAGACAGGCAGAGCTGGCTGCGTGGTTACAATAGAACCACCGCCCACCCCTGCCACTTTTCATAACAGACCGGCAGTGGGGCGGAGCGGGACGGGGGTGGGCGGCGCCGCAGCAGCTCAATTTCTATTGTAACCACCCAGCCATGTTCTACTTCTTCTGGTCTTCTTAAAAATGGCGGCTGGCAGAGACATTGTCTCCACCGGCCGCGGACCTCTAGCGGCGGCCGCAAAAAATCGGGAAAATACTTATTTCTTGGACACTTCCTGGGAAACAATAAAATCAGGAAAAGAGTCTAAATCCCGGGAATGTCCCGGGAAATTCGGGACAGTTGGTAAGTATGGGTATGTATACTTCATATTTTGCAAATACATGGAGTGGAGGAAGCTTCAGGTGGAGAAGTGAGGAAGGAGGAGGGCAATGTGGGTAAAGATAGAACTGGGCTTCAAAAAACACACTTTAACAAACAGGTTTAAACTTGGCTCTTTATGAGAGCAGCACTTAAAGTCCACTTCTGGTTATTGTAGAACTACAAAAGAAAATTTTTCTATTTTTATTTTTTACTAAAATAACCCAAAGTGGCGTTATTACTGAAAATGCCATTTTACAAAGATAGTAAAGCGGAGTTCCACACAAAAATGGAACTTTCGCTTTTCGGAACCCTCCCCCCCTCCGGTGTCACATTTGGCACCTTTCAGGGGGGAGGGGGGTGCAGATACCTGTCTAAGACAGGTATTTGCACCCACTTCCGGCATAGACTCCCATGGGAGTCTATGCCTCTTCTTCCCTCCGCGCTGTCTCCTGGGAAACACACAGCTCCCAGGAGATAGCGGGGACCAGTTACGATGTGCAGCGCGACTCGCGCATGCACAGTAGGGAACCGGGAAGTGAAGCCGCAACGCTTCACTTCCTGATTCCCTCACCTAGGATGGCGGCGGCAGCTGCCGAGAACCAAGCGGGTTCTCGGCGTCGCCTGCCGACATCGCTGGACCCTGGGACAGGTAAGTGGCCATGTATTAAAAGTCAGCAGCTGCAGTATTTGTAGCTGCTGGCTTTTAATATTTATTTTTTTTTGGCGGTTTAGGTGGACCCCCGCTTTAAGAGAATGCAAAAAAATCTGCATCTGATCTAGGTTGAATTACCAACTACAACCACTAGGTGGCAGACTCTTCCCAACATACAAAAGCATTGCTAACAAAAAGGGTGCAAGAAATCTGCACTGCACACATCAAAATATAACTAAAACATGTCTATGCTAAAAACCAAAGAGCTGGCTAATAGTTAACATGTGAGGTCTTTCTTTATTCGCTCTCTCTCTTTCTCTCTATTTCCCTCTTCTTCTTTCTTTTTTCCCCCCTCTCTCTCTCCCTTTCTTTTGTTTTCTTTCTTTCTCTCTCTTTCTTTCTCTCTTTATATCCCTCTCTCTCTCTATTTCTCTCTCTCCTTTCTTTCTTCCACCTCTCTCTCCCTTTTTTTCTTTCTTTCTTTCTCTTTCTTTCTTTCTTTCTTTCTTTCTTTCTTTCCCCTCTCTCTCCCTTTCTTTTATTGTTTTCTCTCTCTTTCTCTCTTTCTTCCCCCTCTCTCTCCCTTTCTTTTATTGTTTTCTCTCTCTTTCTTTCTCTCTTTCTTCCCCCTCTCTCTCCCTTTTTTCTTTCTCTTTCTTTCTCTCTTTCTTTCTTTCTTTCCCCTCTCTCTACCTTTCTTTTATTGTTTTCTTTGTTTCTCTTTCTTTCCCTCTCTCTCTCTATTTCTCTCTCTCTTTTTTCTTTCTCTTTCTTTCTTTCTTTCCCCTCTCTCTACCTTTCTTTTATTGTTTTCTTTGTTTCTCTTTCTTTCCCTCTCTCTCTCTATTTCTCTCTCTCCTTTCTTTCTTCCCCCTCTCTCTCTTTTTTCTTTCTTTCTTTCTTTCTTTCTTTCTTTCTTTCTTTCTTTCTTTCTTTCTTTCTTTCTTTCTTTCTTTCTTTCTTTCTTCTTAGCATCTCAGTCAGGCAGACCATTAGCTTATTCTGTAATTTATAATAGCGTGGCCCGCGTTTCCAGGAAAGAAAAGAAAAAAAACATAGAACAAAAGAAAGAGAAAAAAAAAGGGGGGGAAAGGGTATAAGATGACAACAATCAGCTGGGCTCGTCCCTCCTGGGTTTTGAGTGTTTACAGTGTACAGGGCAAGGGGAATCTCATGAGATCAAGGGGGGTCTATTCAGAGATACCAAGATTCCCATATTGCCGTATGTCGGTCCACCTGGTCAAGTAAGCGAGCCGACATGTACTCCATAACCTCCACATCCTTGATTCTAACATAAAGATCAGTAAGTGTTGGGGGGGTTTCGTTGTTTCCAGTGAAGGGTCACTAGACATCTAGCCGCCGTTAGTATATGCGTGGCCAGTTTTTTGGCTAGTCCGGTTAGTTTAGGGGGAAGAAGACCCAATAAAAAAAGCCTAGGAGAGAGAGGGATATCCACCTCAAACAGCCGGTGGAGTAGTCCCTGGACCGAACGCCAGTAAGGCTGAAGGGAAGGGCAGTTCCAGTAAATATGGAATAAAGTGCCCCGGTCTTGGAGACATCTCCAGCAGCGTTCCGCGGCCGATGGGTATATAGCATGTAGGCGAGATGGTGTCAGATACCAAAGGAAGAGCACCTTATATGTGTTCTCTTTATAGAGCTTTACAGAGCTCTTGGCTGCACAGAACCATATAGTTGTCCATTGTTCAAGGGATAATTCCTCTTCAAGGTGTTCCTCCCATCTGCGCATGCAACTATGTTTCTCCTGAGAGACCATATCATAAGAGTTTAAGAGTTTATGTATGTCCGAGGACAGTCCTTTCTGTGAGGAGCCCGATAAGATTAAGCATTCGAATGGGGATGGCTTGGAGAATTGAAGGCTAGGGGTGAAAGTAAGAGCGTAATGCCGATTTTGGAGGTAGCCAAAGAAAGACCTACAGGGAAGCTCATGTTTGGCTCCGGGTTTGTCAAAAGATAATAGAACCCTAGTCACTGGATTCACCAAGTGTCCATAATGAAAAAGGTTCTTCTGCAACCATGGTGAGATCATCTGGTAAGTTAAACTATCGGGCAATTTAGGGTTGCAATTTAGGAAAGCCGTGACTAATGAGGCCTCAGAGTGAAGAGGAGTGTTGCCGTTTAATTGTCTCCAGATAGTACATAGCAAGTTCATACTGTGTTCTCTCTCATTCTTTCCCCCCTCTCTCCCTCTGTCTCTCTCTCTTTCATTCCAGTCTCTCTCTCATTCTTTTTCCCACTCTCTCTATTTTTCTGTTTCTTTCTTTCTTCTCTGCTCCCCATCCAGCAACACTTAGGGACCTTTCACACTGCCGCCACTTAAAAGTCGCGCTACTTTTCCGCGATTTCAGGGAGTGCCTGTGTAAACTTGAGGTCTTTGGACCTCAACTCTCATCAAAGTTGGACCAAAGTAGTAGAGGGACTACTTTGAAGTCGGCGCGACTTGAAGTCGCACAGATATGAATGGTTATCATTGGGAATCATGGGGTATGACTTGTCATGTGACTCTGATGTTCAAAGTCGCAGGAGAAGTCACACAAGTGTGAAAGGGGCCTTACCTGTGGTCCACTGTCACAGCGTCAGCTGATCTGTGCCACCTCCCCGTTGTCTGAGCTGTAGAGAAGGGTACTGGGGGCATCAGTCAAATTGCTGGGAGGGAGGAATTAGGGGGCTGTGTGTGTCTATGGATGCACAAAGCACGGGCTGGGAGCGTACACACATGAGTGTCCCCTTAGAGGCCAGCTAGCTAAGGAGACACCCATGACCAGGCAGGAAAAGCCAGCAGTTTGGGGACCAGCTACGGGAGAATAAAACAGGCAAATTTTATCAAAGAAAATCCACCATATAAAAATTAAATTAAAAGTAAATTTAATATCAATTTAAACAATCACAATTTTTAATGACAACAACCAAATATGTACAAAGTCACATAAATTCTGCCCATATCTCATTATTTCATAAATCCAAAAACCTTAGCCAGTCTGTATATATATATATATATATATATATATATATATATATATATATATATATATATATATATATATATATATATATATATATATATATATATATATATATATATATATATATATATATGTATATCTGATGCGGTATAAGGACCGCTCTTCCATCTAAATGGCTTCTGATGCTGTATTGTCTGCTCAGCAGGCTGTACATGGGAGGAGGGTGATGCAAAAGAAAAGGAAGCATTTAAATAGAAGTTATCCCTACAAGTGTTCCAATATGGCCGCCCATTTTGGACGTGCCTTTCACTTCTTAAAAAAAATTTCCGTTTGCTAATAAAAATCTTCAAGGACTGTGACCCAGACACAGCATTTCATGTGTCTACATATCCCCCAGAGCTAAAAGCAAGTTGAACATTTCCAGTTGGCTTGTAAACAATGAAAGAAGCGAAATAATTGAAGATGCATATCATTTATGGCGTTGCATATCATTTATGGCGCTGCCAAATAAATATGTACAGAGGTGGTGGGGGTTTACACTTTAAAGTTGAAGTTTCCCTTTAAACAAGGAGGCAACAGAATCACGAAAGATGGTCGTCTTGCTGTTCCAGAGTCAGTTGTTCGATCCCATCGCAGATGGTGGAGAGGTTTAAACATTGTCGGGGTGGATTGGGGTCGGCGGGGGAGGACGTGCGTGGTGGTTGCTCCTGGATTTCTAGAGAAAAAGAACGTTCTGATTTCATATTTTTAGTGCAGATGCAATAATCACTCATTGTGAGCCATGAACGTATCTTCCACTTTTCCCTCACCAGGAGAGGGGCTGCTATACCGTCTGCAACCTGAAAGGCTAGCTTTTTGTAGCCTAAAAATTGCCACCGATTCTGATGCTTTTCTGTCCAATTGATTTTTTTTGTATTGAATGTCTACAAAAGTCCACTATGCCACATGTGCGGGTCTATCGAGAGCATTCTGAAATTTACCAACCTGTATAACTCTTTCCTTTTTACCCTGATGGAATACATCGGATGACTGTTGTAAATGGAGCCAGAGCAGCCCATGGAGCTGCCATGGGGCCCTGGGGTAGGAAGGGGACCCCATTAGGGAGCCTGTTAAGGAAAACTAAACTGTGAAGTTTTCAGTATAGGAGGGCCAAAGTGAAAACTCAGGAATGGTCCCAGTCAAAGATCCCCTTTTCAAAAACTGTTTAGTGGTCCTAGCATGGCAATTTATTGCCCTCTGAACTCCTGCTCCAGATGGAAATTAACCCTGCATGCAGCCATCAATCCCAGAGTTTCTCCTCAGCTAAAACCTGATAGGACAGCTGAGGTTTGTAGTTAGGGTTGCCACCTGTTTTGGATTCACCCGGACAGTTCGGGCTTGGAATCATGCATCCGGGTTTCAGACCACCTGAAACCCGGACACGTTATGCAGACCAGATTATGGCTTCCCAGCAGGGTTGCTGGCTGCAGCTGTATAAGCCGATAGTGTACACAACTGCACACACAGACACAGACAGAAGAGGAGAGAGGGCTCAATCTGCTCTTCTTCCTCCCACCCCTACCCCTCTGTGTCTGCCCACACTACAATCCCCAGCGCTGTGCCTCAGAAAGAAGAAGAGTGAAGGCGGCAAGCCGACATCTTGTTACACCCACCGGAGTCTTGCGTTTCACACTTGTTTTTAACAGTAAACTCAGCTTATATGTTGAAATTCTGTATTTTTAAATCCGTAAGACTGTTTTGATGTTGATTTTTTTTTAAAGCAGCGGTCTTCTGTCAGATTAGCAATCCTCTGAGATCAAGCAGGTTTGCCGCTGCTTTAAAAAAATTCAACATCAAAAACAGTCAGACGGATTTTTAAATCCTGTATTTCACTATAAAAGCTGAGTTTACTGGTACAAATAAAAGTGTGAAATGCAAAACTCCGGCGGGTGTAACAAGATGTCCGCTTGCCGCCTTCTCACTGTATCCTCACTGTGGAGGAGTGCGGGGTGTAGCAAGATGGCGGCGACGGAACGTCACTTCCTTTACAAAATCTGACAGGGGGGGTCGCCTAATCTGACGAAACACACCGGCCAAAGCTTATGTACCCCGAAACCCGTGACATCACAGTGTGGCTGGAGATGTATAAACCAATAATAAGAACCATAACTATTCACCTTCAGCCATTGAGAGATCAGAGGCGTTCATCGAACTATCTTCGCTTTGACTGCTGTTGAGCCACTCCAAGGCCGGCGGTTGCTCCGCCCCCTGCGCGGCGTACTGCGCACCAGAGCCATCGGTCAGAGCAGCTGAATCTCCTTTCAAAACAAAAAAAAGTGGGATGAAAAAGCAGAACTGCAACTTGAAAAAAAAAAAAAAAATGCCAACAGATATAAAACACACAACTTATTGCAGCTCTGTATTCATTAATGAAGTTTTTATTTTTTTTGTAATGCAAGCGTCTAAATCTGATTTGGTATCAGACCCCCTGTACAGCAAAGCTCAGACAGGGAGAGGGAGACAGAGCACAAGGAGCCAATCAGTTGTGCAGCAGTGCTCACAGCTCCTTGTGCTAATAAAGATCATTCTGATAGGTGGAGAGAGCAAAGTGACAGAAAGATGAACTATCAGTCTGCAGCTTCTCCCTATACTGTCCAGTCACAGGCTGGGGGGGGGGGGGAGCAGGAGGGGCGGCTGCCCTGGGCACTGGCTGTAGGCGTTACTTAACAGCAACAGTGTATTTAACAGTTGTCAGGAGTTCAGCTTTAACCGCTTTACCACCGCCCACATAGACTTCAGCAGGAGCGGCTGCTCTGCGCCCAGATCACATACCTAGTACATGATCTGACACTTCTAGGTCTCGGGCGCACGTGTGCACCGCTGGCGACCCCCCCCCCCCCCGCGCCCCGCTGTGATTAGACACAGCGGAAGCTGATCCGCGGGTGCCGTGGACTCGATATCTGCCGACACTCGCCGATCACTAGGCAGAGAGCCAGAACGGCGATCCACCTATGTAAACAAGGCAGATCACCACTTTGTCAGTAGGGAAGGCATGGATCCCGTTAGACATGTGAAATTTGAATTTAACACATTTTTTCGAATATTCGGAAATTCAAAAATTTGGAAATTCAAAAATCCGAAATTTCGTAAATTTGGAAATTCGATAATCCAAAAATAGGAAAAAAAAAACTGAAAATTCGAAAAGCTGAAAAGATAACTATTAAATTCTAGGTATTGGAATTTCCTTAGAAATTTGGCTGTTAGAGAACAGAATGAATACGAATTTATCCGACATTACGATTTATCCGAAATAACGAATGCCGCATCTGAACAAAGGGAACGTAACAAATTAATAATAATAAATAACAATAACTTTTTATTATTAATATTATTAATTAATTCAGTTCCATTTGTTTTTCGATGCGGCATTCGTTATTTTGGATAATTCGTATTTGTTACATTCACTAACAGCCAAATGTGAAAGGAAATTCCAATATCTATAATTTAATACTTAGTTATTATTTTAAATGTTCCTTCTTTCAAATTTTCTTTGTTTTTTTGGATTTTCAAATTTTTGGATTTTCTAATATCCGAATTTTCAAATTTCCGAATTTCCGGATTTTCAATTTTGCGGATTTCCAAATTTTCGTATTTTCGATTTTCCAGATTTTCGAATTTTTAGCCAGAGGTCAAGTGTTTCTCAGGGCAGAAAATGACCCCAGAAGACACTACCCTGTTACAGACTCTTGAAGTGTCTACTGCACCTTATAGAAAATCTTCTCTCTTGATGTACAGCCCATAGGAGAACTCTGAACAGGCTAAGGGCTGTGTCTATAAAAACACTTTTTTTGGGCTGTTCTAGACTGCCACAGACTGACCAATAAGCATACCTGGGGCATTCCTCTCAGGAAACGATGGATAGTTCAAGAGCCTGTACTCACAGGCTCAACAACACAGCAAAAGTAACAAAACACAAAGAGCACCTTTAATGCCCCATCTGGGCACTTGCTTGTTTCTGCTGATACAGCAAAGTTTTTACCTGTTATGTAACCGAGATCCTGGCTGTCTCCACCGTTCACCAAGTTATCACCTACTGTAAAATTTTGACTGTTTTGAATATAAAAGGTGTAATTTTTAATCACAGGAGGATGGATCTGGGTATCTGTAATTAAAAAAAAAAAAAAAAAAAAATTATTATTATTACTATTATTACCACAGTTGCCAGCAAATTGGATCAACTTTCCCGATACAGAATGCAGGACTACCAAAGGTTACAGGCTTGCGATTATTATGGTTTTGGATAGAAGGGTGTCGGAGAACACTTCAATTCTTGTTTCATGACCACACAGGAAGTGAAGGAGCAATCTCCCTAACGGGGACATTGGCAGTAATGTGATCTGACAGAGGTTCTATGCCTTCTCTGCTCTACCCAAAACTAAAAAAAGAGGAAAAACTTTGGCTGGGGTTAGGAAGTAATTATTAGAGTGAAGCAGATATTAGAAGCTGGTTGGATACACAGGAACAGATTACCTTTATGAGACTAAAAGATACCGTATATATAAAAGCTCCTGGGAATATTCCTCAATCAGTAGGTTCAGATCAGCTCATCCTGCCCACATTCAAGAATGCCGGCCCATAACCCCAATTCCAACACTAAACTAAGGCCACCAAGGCGATGGTCAACAGATGGTTATCACAGGGGCTGAGTGTGGTTATAAATGCTATATTTTTATTGAGCCTCAAAAATATATAAAATGTCTTGGGATTTCTAGTGTCCCAACAGCTGATGGTCTGATGGGAAAAAAAGAAATTGGATGGTGGGACAATTCACCCTATTTATGGACCAGTGATGTCACTTGTTGAATCTTAGGAACTGTGACCTTGTATGAGTGAGGTCCAGATGATAAGGGAGGTGTTCTTGATGACAATAATTGTTTTGGGAGATGGAAATGTGGATGTTTATCTATATATTTACTATTTTTTTTTATATTTTGGAGGATCAATAAAGATGTAGTTCTCATAACTGCAGCCAGCCCTGGAATAACCATTTATAAGGCCTTCACTAAGGTGGCATTAGTTAAGTACAGATCACCACTATGGTGGCTGCACATGTATCAATATGGTCATTTGGGCAGGCAAGATAAAGGGTTTTGGCTTGGTCTAGACGAGGGTTTCTAAACCAGGGTTCCATGGAAGTCTGAGGTTCCACCAGAGGTTTCTAGGGGTTCCTTGAGCAATGAGCAATTTCTGCCACTCAGATAGCGCCCACTGACACCATTGATCTTTTTAGCTATCTATAAGGGAGTAATTCTTCCCAATGGCCACAAGTGTAAGGAGCATTCCTCCCAATGACCATCACACTAACGTATCATGAGTTGTAGATATACATAGTAATTATTAGCAGGGGTTCCCTGAGACCTGGAAAGTTATTTCAAGGGTTCCTGTGTGTTGAAAAGGTTGAGAAAGTCTGCTAGACCAAGCTTGGTTTAGACAAAGGTTGTTGGCTTGGTAAGGCCATGGAGACAAAAGAAGAATCCGAGTGCTTGGACCATCAAGCATCCACACACTAATAAAAATTCAGCTTTGGATAGTTGTAGAATTAAAAAATGTCTACCTAAATGGTCAGTCCATCCAAAACCAGTATTTCAGTGTTTGATGGATGCTGAAGAGCGTTCTGACATCTATCTCTCTGCCCATTTTGAGGGACTTCAATCAATCCTGCTGGTTTATCACTTTTTTTTTTATTATGGAGACTGTAACGTAGGACACACAAAAGGTGGCAGGGGGGACACCAAATGCCACCAATGGACAGGAACAGAGTTGGGATTTACTGTATGTCAGATCATGTTGTGGGAGTACCCACGACATATAAAAAGAGCTGACTCAGTCCACCTGGCTCCATAGAACTAAAATCACTTTTGAGTGGACAGGCCCTTTAAAAGGAAAAGTATGGCCAAAGCTTTTTTTGGCCCTACTTCTCCTGTGAATCACAGGAGTTCACTTCATTCTGCACTCCTGTGATCCAAAATCAGCCAACAGAGGGCTAAAGTCGGCTGTTGGCTGACATCACTGAGCCGGTCCTCAAGCTGGAGAGATACCGACTGTAATGTTGGGACCCACCCAGATGCCTGACTGGCAGCTGGCTCAGGCTCTCAGCAAGCCGCTGAGAGCCTGAGACGGCCACTCCCTCCCAATCCCACAGCCCGGCGCTCCAGTGAGCACTGGAGGGGCAGGGCACAGAGCAGTGACTAAGCATGCGTGTTTGTACTTTCAACTTATGTGTGACGTATTTGTATACTGACCATACGAAAATCTGACGTCCGCCGAAAATTTACTAGCCTGTCATCAAACATTTGTTGGCCGAAAATTGGGCAACAATTGTCAAAAAGACAATCCCCTGCCAACAATCGTACCATGTGTACGAGGCTTTAGGGGAAGACTCCAATGTTTTCTTACCTTTAGCTTATGGGATAAAAATTGATGTCTACAGTGCATCTGGAAAGTATTCACAGCATTTCACTTTTTCCACATTTTGTTATGTTACAGCCTTATTCCAAAATGGATTAAATTAATTATTTTCCTTAAAATTCTACAAACAATTCCCCATAATGACAACGTGAAAGAAGTTTGTTTGAAATCTTTGCAAATTTATTAAAAATAAAAAATGAAAAAAAATCATAAGTTTCACAGGCTCCTCCCATGTACATAAGTATCACAGCCTTTGCTCAATGATTTGGTGAAGCTCCTTTGGCACCAATTAGAGCCTCAAGTCTTATGAGTCTTATGAGTTCTATCTGAGTATGATGTTACAAGCTTGGTACACCTATTTTTGTGCAGTTTCTCCCATTCTTCTTTTCAGGAATCTCTCAAGCTCCATCAGGTTGGATGGGGAGTGTCGGTGCACAGCCATTTTCAGATCTCTCTAGAGATGTTCAATCGGGTTCAAGTCTGGGATCTAGCTGGGCCACTCAAGGACATTCACAGAGTTGTCCCATAGCCGCTCCTTTGTTATATTGACTGTGTGCTTAGGGTCGTTGTTCTGTTGGAAGATGAACCTTCGCCCCAGACTGAGGTCCAGAGCGCTCTGGAGCAGGTTTTGATCAAGGATGTCTCTGTACATTGCTGCAATCATCTTTCCCTCAATCCTGACTAGTCTCCCAGTTCCTGCTGCTAAAAACCATCCCTAGAGCATGATGCTGCCACCACCATGCTTCACTGTAGGGATGGTATTGGCCAGGTGATGAGCGGTGCCTGGTTTCCTCCAGACAGGATGCTTGCCATTCAGGTCAAAGAGTTCAATCTTTGTTTCATCAGACCGGAGAATTTTGTTTCTCATGGTCTGAGAGTCCTTCAGGTGCCTTTTGGCAAACTCAAGGTGGACTGTCATGTGCCTTTTACTGAGGAATGGCATCCTACTGGCCACTCTACCATACAGGCCTGATTGGTGGAGTGCTGCAGAGATGGTTGTTCTTCTGGAAGGTTCTCCTCTCTCCACAGAGAAACGCTGGAGCTCTGTCAGAGTGACCATCGGGGTTCTTGGTCACCTCCCTGACGAAGGCCCTTCTCCCCCGATCGCTAAACTTAGCCAGGTGGCCCACTCTAGGAAGAGTCCTGGTGGTTCCAAAGTTCTTCCATTTACAGATCATGGAGGCCACTGTGCTCATTGGGACCTTCAGACATTTTTCTGTACCCTTCCCCCGATCTGTGCCTCCATACATTCCTGTCTCGGAGGTCTACAGACAATACCTTGGACTTCATGGCTCGGTTTGTGCTCTGACATGCACTGTTACCTGTGGGACCTTCTATAGACAGGTGTGTGCCTTTCCAAATCATGTCCAATCAACTGACTTTACCACAGGTGGACTTCAATCAAGTTGTAGAAACATCTCAAGGATGATCAGTGGAAGCAGGAGGCACCTGAGCTCAATTCTGAGTGCCATGGCAAAGGCTGTGAATACTTATCTACATGGGATTTTGGTTTTCTTTTTTATTTTTAATACATTTTCAAAGATTTCAAACAAACGTCTTTCACATTGTCATTATGGGGGATTGTTTGTAGAATTTTGAGGAAAATATTAAATTTAATCCATTTTGGAATAAGGCTGTAACATAACAAAATGTGGAAAAATCGAAGCGCTGTGAATACTTACCGGATGTGCTGTAAATACAGTTTTGGTCAGAATTTTGAAGGATGTGCCATGAAATAAGCACAAACTAAGCGACATAAGGAACTCACAGCTCTGTACGGTGCTCCAGCCATTCGGAACTTGAGCAAGATATTGACCTCCCACGTATGTATGATCCGGTGAGGAAACTCCTATAAGTGCTGAAATACAATGAACTTTTTTATTGTGAGATAAATCTTTTAGCAGTTTTAAGAATTGCTTTACATTTTTCAACTAAAATAAATAATTATTCATTTAGAACAGGGATAAGCAATATCTGCCTGGGCTTAATTTCCCCAGGGTTCAGTGAAACAAAGGCAGCAAATCGTATTGAAGTCTATAGGAGATGAAACCTGTTAGCAGGTTCTGGCATTTATTATGGCTAATAGGCAAGCTACGTGTAGGCAGGTGCAGTCTGCTTTCTCCACTGCAGGTGGCGCTCAACCGCAGTGGCATTTCTGGGGGAGAGGAACTCAGGAGGAAAATGGTTCCTCTATGGTTTCCTGGGTCACTGGGGAAGCTATCCGGTTTGATGCTGTCGCCCCTATGTGACTCTGGGGGCCATCTTGGATCAGGCAGAGTCTATTTAAGACCCTGGCTGGCGGGCGTGGCACGCACTACGCATGTACGTAGCATAGGGACAGGTCAGGGACAGTGACTAGCGGTAGGGAAAGGGATAGGGACACTCAATCCTTCCTGGAATCTTCCTATTTGGGCACGGACCTGCTAGGTCACATTTCACCCCTCAAGGCAGATGCTGTCATCAGCACATCTGAGACCTGCTCTGCTACACATTGCTGTCGAATTTTGTGAGTGTTCCCAGTCAGGGGCCTTCCCACTGGGCTGTTTGTGACGTTCGAACCTTAACCCCTTCACGCCAACGTAACTGATATATGCGGCCTTCTTCTTCAAGTGGTTGTACCGGGATGATATGCAGCTGCAGGCTTCACCCTAGTACCCTTTTTTAGAGCGGACGGTCGGCCTACTTGTAATAACAACCGATGCGGCTAATAAGTCGCTCGGCTGTTATTACAAGCAGCAGAAGGGGATGCCCCCCCATTCCTGCCGCCTTCCATGGCTCGCCCGGGCTCTCCCGACCAGCCGGCACGTCCACCGGCTGGAGACCCAAAAAAAGCCGGAATAAGCTTTGATCGGGTCTCAGGTCTAGTAACCCGAAAACGATGTCATGACGTCACCTTTGATTTACTTGAGTCTTAAAGGCGCCAGATTTGAAAAAAGCATCAGTATTCAAAACAGTAAAACTTGGCATTTTGAATGCTTTTAAGTGCAAATGAGGGATTTGGGATCTTATAGATCCCAGATCTCTCCAAAAAAAAAATACCTGACATGTGATTATTGCTTGTTACATTAAAAGTGTAATAAAAGCAATATTTTTTTTTTTAAAGGGACAGTGTAAAAAAAATAAAAAAAAAATTAAAAAAATAAGAAATGTTAAAAAAAAAAAAATTGAAAGCGCCCCATCCCTCCGTGCTCACGCGCAGAAGAGAACGCATACATAAGTTGCACCCGCAAATGTAAACGGGGTTCAAACCCCATGTGAGGTATTGCTGCAATCGTTAGAGTGAGAGCAATAATTCTAGCGCTAGACCTCCTCTGTAACTCTAAACTGGTAGCTGTTAAAAAATTTTAAAGCATCACCTATGGATATTTTTAAGTACCACAATTTGTCGCCATGCCACAATCGTGTGCAATTTTAAAGCGTGACATTTTGAGGTATCTATTTACTTGGTGTAACATCATCTTTCACATTATACAAAAAAATAACATTTTTAAATAGCAAGGCTAGGCCCAAATTTACTAGCAACAAAGAGCACAGGCTGTAATTTTACGACAAGAATTAAGGTACTGCAGAGGATACAGCAGTGTAATATTGTTCAGTAGCAGAACAGTTTCAATTAGGGATGATAGGCCTAACTGGTGTATGCATTACTTTTATTTTATATATGGGGATAGGAAGGGGTGCAGTGAATGGGAGTGATATAAAGTGAGGTGGTTTGGGGTGTACACTCTTCCTCCACTTACTGGGAAGAGAAGGCAACTCTAAGAACCGGATGTTCAAAAAGAAGTGAATGCTGAACTTTGAGCACCCCAATCTTAAAAAAGACCCTATCACCATATAATAAAAATCAAGAAGCACCTTAAATATGTATATTTAAATATCATATTTGTTGCAAATAATTGTATCTAATTTTTTGAAAAATTGTCCCGTGTGTGGAGTGTAACATGTACAGATCTACTGCCACCCCTCACCCCCAGCCCTTCTGTAGTCCTCACCAGTGTCATTGTTACATTGTGTGCCATTACAGAGTTGATTGTTCGGGTTTTCAGTCTCTGTCTGATTTGGAGAAGTTGTATCATCAGTATGATTATTGTCTGAAGGGATCGTGCTTCTTCTCAGCTCTTCACATTCTGCAGATACAAATTGAAACTTCAATCAGATATAACAGGAGAGTCACAATGTAATACAATTCTCTGAACCCCGGAGGACTCTGCTCCTTACTCTATTTAACCCTCCTCTCCTGAAATACTCTGCACTGCTGGAGGACTCTGCTCCTTCCTCTATAACTCTCCTCTCCTGAAATACTCTGCACTGCTGGAGGACGCTGCTCCTTCCTCTATAATAAGGCTTGATTCACACCTATGCATGTTGCTTTTGAGCGTTTTTGGAGTTTTTTTTTCATGCTTGCCACGTTTTTGAGCAGCGTTTTTGCGGCGTTTTTGCGGCGTTTTTGCCGCGATTTGCGTTTTGCGTTTTTTTTTTTTTTTTTCTACAGTTTTTTTTACAGTTTTTTTTACAGTCTTAAAAAAAAATTAAAAAAAAAAAAAAAAACCGGCAAAAACGCATCAAAAACGCACCAAAAATGCTGTAAAACCGCTGCAAAAACGGTGCACTTGCGTTTTTGATGCTTGTCCATTGAATTCTATTACATGCAAAATGCTGCATTTTGCATGAAAAAAAGTCCCTGACCCTTTCCAAAAATGCAGAGATACGAAAAAGCATTGATGTGAACATGTTCCATAGGAACCCATGTTAAAAAATTCCCGTGCATTTCTGCAAAATGCAAAATGCATCAAAAAACGCGCTAGTGTGAATGGAGCCTAAAGCTGGCCATACACCTATAGATTATCTGCAGATTTTCTATGGTTAGATAGAAAATGTGCAACAGATCTCTCCATGTTCGCTAAACTGTGTGGATGGAGGAATCTCCCACTTTTTCCATCTACCCATAGAAAATCTGCAGATAATCTATAGGTGTATGGCCAGCCTAACTCTCCTCTCCTGAAATACTCTGCTCTGCTGGAGGACTATGCTCCTTCATCTATCTAACCCTCCACTCCTGAAATACCCTGATTAATTTCAGTGGTAGTTTTAGCAGCAATGCATTCTTAACATCAAGCAGTAATAGACCCACTTTGACCAGCAGATACACTATATTGCCAAAAGTATTGGAACACCCCTCCAAATCATTGGATTCAGGTGTTCCAATCACGCCCATGGCCACAGGTGTATGAAAATCAAGCCCCTAGGCATGCAGACTGCTTCTTCAAACATTTGTGAAAGAATGGGTCGCTCTCAGGAGCTCAGTGAATACAAGCGTGGTACTGTGATAGGTGGCAACCTGTGCAATAAGTCCAACCGTGAAATTTCCTTGCTACCAAATATTCCACGATTAGTGGTATTATAACAAGGTGGAAGCAATTGGGAATAACAACAACTCAGCCATGGAGTGGTAGGCCACGTAAAATGACAGAGCGGGGTCAGCGCATGCTGAAGCTCACAGTGTGCAGAAGTGGCCAACTGTCTGCAAAGTCCATAGCTACAGATCTCCAAACTTGGTGTGGCCTTCAGATTATCACAACAACAGTGTGTAGAGAGCTTCATGGAATGGGTTTCCATGGCCGAGCAATTGTTTCCAAGCCTTACATCACCAAGTGCAATGCAAAGCGTCTGATGCCGTGGTGTAAAGCACGCCGCCACTGGACTTTAGAGCTATGGGGACGTGTTCTCTGGAGTGACAAATCACGCTTCTCTGTCTGGCAATCCAATAATCCAATGGACGTGTCTGAGTTTGGCGGTTGCCAGGAGAACGGTAGTTGCCTGATTGCATTGTGCCTAGTGTAAAGTTTGGTGGGGGGGGGGGTTATGGTGTGGGGTTGATTTTCAGGGGTTGGGCTCAGCACCTTATTTCCAGTGAAGGGAACTCTTAAGGCGTCAGCATACCAAGACATTTTGAAAATTTCATGCTCCCAACTTTGTGGGATCAGTTTGGGGATGGCCCCTTCCTGTTCCAACATGACTGCATACCAGTGCACAAAGCAAGATCCATAAAGACATGGATGAGCGAGTTTCGGGCGGAGGAACTTGACTGGCCTGCACCTCAACCCAATAGAACACCTTTGGGATGAATTAGAGCAGGGACTGTGAGCCAGGCCTTCTCATCCAACATCAGTGCCTGACCTCACAAATGCTCTTCTGGAAGAATGGTCAAACATGCCCATAGACACACTCCTAAACCTTGTGGACCGACTTCCCAGAACAGTTGAGGCTGTTATAGCTGCAAAGGGTGGGCCAATTCAATATTGAACCCTACGGACTAAGACTGGGATGCCATTAAAGTTCATGTGTGTGTAAAGGCAGGCGTCCCAATACTTTTGCCAATATAGTGTAGATATTGGCCAGTAGTTTGATGTGGCTGTCCCTGCTCTCGGTGATGCAAAACCCTGTTGCCAGTGGCCAATTTCTATGGAGCTCTCATCGAGAATTAAGAGACTGCAGATGACACAGCCGTGTAAAGATGGCCAGCAGCAGGACATTTTTACATAGCAAGGCTAGGACCAAATTTACTAGCAACAAAGAGCCCAGACTGGACTTTTACGACAAGCATTAAGGTACTTCAGGGGATACAGCATTTTTCTATTCTATACAGCAGTGTAATATTGTTCAGTAGCAGAACAGTTTCAATTAGGGATGATAGGCCTAACTGGTGTATGCCTTACTTTTATTCTATCTATGGGGATAGGAGGGGGTGCGGGGAATGGGAGTGATATAAAGTGAGGTGGTTTGGGCTGTACACTCTTCCTCCACTTACTGTGAAGAGAAGGCAACTCCAAGAACAGATGTTCAATAAGAAGTGAATGCTGCGCTTTGAGCACCCCAATCTTAAAAAAGGGCCCCATTGCTATATAATAAAAATAAAGAAGCACCCTAAATATGTAATATGTATATTTAAATATATTTTTGCAAAAAATTGTATCTAATCTTTTGAAAAATTGTCCTGTGTGTGGAGTGTAACATGACCAGACCAACCGCCACCCCTCACCCCCAGCCCTGAACTGTCACCGAGTACAGGTCCTTCTGTAGTCCTCACCCGTGTCATTGTTACATTCTGTGCCATTAGAGAGTTGATTGTTCGGGTTTTCAGTCTCTGTCTGATTTAGAGAATTTGTTATATCAGTATGATTATTGTCTGAAAGGATCGTGCTTCTTCTCAGCTCTTCACATTCTGCAGATACAAATTGGAACATTTTCAATCAGATGTAACAGGAAAGTCACAATGTAATACAATTCTCTGTACCCTGGAGGACTCTGCTCCTTCCACTATAACTCTCCTCTCCTGAAATACTCTGCACTGCTGGAGGACTCTGCTCCTTCCTCTATAACTCTCCTCTCCTGAAATAGTCTGCACTGCTGGAGGACTCTGCTCCTTCCTCTATAACTCTCCTCTCCTGAAATACTCTGCACTGCTGGAGGACTCTGCTCCTTCCTCTATAACTCTCCTCTCCTGAAATACTCTGCACTGCTGGAGGACTCTGCTCCTTCCTCTATAACTCTCCTCTCCTGAAATACTCTGCACTGCTGGAGGACTCTGCTCCTTCCTCTATAACTCTCCTCTCCTGAAATACTCTGCGGGAGGACTCTGCTCCTTCCTCTATAACTCTCCTCTCCTGAAATACTCTGCTCTGCTGGAGGACTCTGCTCCTTCCTCTATAACTCTCCTCTCCTGAAATACTCTGTCTGTTTCTGTCTATACTGTCTCTCAGTCAGTGTCTTACCTTTATCCCTCTCCTTACATCTTGTATCGTTCTGACTTTTCACAGACCAGAGTTTTTCCTCGCTGTGGGTGAGGAGGTCCATCTTCTTCAATGTGTACAGGTCGGGATTGACGTCCTTCCTGGTCTTCTCCAGCCTTTTAGCGATGTCCTTGGCTCTCATTGGCCGGTTTTTCTCCAGAAGTGTACAGATCTCTCTCTCTGCCATACAAGGCACATTATCACCGGTACTGAAGACTCTTTATTTCTCCTGTCTGACTTCACCCCACTTGTGCCCAAACCAAACAGACCCAACATAAGACCATTGGTATTATTGTCCAGAAATATTTAATCAAACTCAACAGGCTCAGTGGAGACCCCCCACACCATAAACCAGCAGCTATACTGGGCCCAAAGGCTGGCAATTCAAATGTTGTTTAACCACCTCAATACCGGGCACTTTACCCCCCTTCCTGCCCAGGCCAATGTTCAGCTTTCAGCGCGGTCACACTCTTTAATGACAATTGCGCGGTCATGTAACACTGTCCCCATATGACATTTTTGTCATTTTTTTCCCCCCACACAATTAGAGCTTCTTCTGGTGGCAATTAAGCACTTACAGACCGGAAGATTTGCCTGCTTAATGACCGGGACATTTTTTGCGTCTCTTTAACTGACAATTGCGCGGTCGTGCGACGTTGCACCCAAACATAATTGACGTCCTTTTTTTCTCACAAATAGAGCTTTTGGTGGTATTTGATCACCTCGGCGGTTTTTATTTTTTGCGCAATAAACAAAAAACAAAGAGCAAGAATTTTGAAAAAAACAACAATATTTTTTTACTTTTTGCTATAATAAATATCCCAAAAAATGTTTCTAAAAATCGAATTTCTTCCTCAGTTTAGGCCGATATGTTTTCTTCTACATATTTTTGGTAATAAAAATCGCAATAAGCATATATTGATTGGTTTGCGCAAAAGTTATATCGTCTACAAACTATGGGAAAGATTTATGGCATTTTTATTTATTTATTTTTTTTACTGGTAATGGCGGGGATCTGCGATTTTTATCAGGACTGTGACATCGCGGCGGACAGATCGGACACCTTTGACACATTTTTGGGACCATTGACAATTATACAGCGATCAGTGCTATAAAAATGCACTGATCGCTGTGTATATGTCACTGGCAGGGAAGGGGTTAACACTAGGGGGCGATCAAGGGGTTAAGTGTGTTCCCTCAGTGTGTGTGTTCTAACTGTGTGGCGAAGGGGGGCTGACTAGAGGAGGAGACCGATTGTTGTTCCTAGCTAGTAGGAACAGACGATCTGTCTCTCCTCACAGAACAGGGATGTGTGTGTTTACACACACACACACGCCCCTGTTCTGGCTCTCGTGCCCGCGGTCTTGGGTGGGCGGCGGTCATCGTGACCGCTGGCCACGCGCATCAGTTCCCCGCAGTGCAGCGCCTGCTATCTCTGCTTAAAGGGCCGATGTACAGCTAAGACGGCTGGCGGGAACGTGCCGACCTGCCGCAGAATAATGACGGCGGCTGGTCGGCAAACGGTTAATCACCACTGGGGTTTTTTACTTTTTGCTAAATAAATAAAAAAAGACTTAAAAATTTAGAAAAAAATAAAATAAATACGTTTTTCCTCGTTTCTGTTATAAAATTTTGTAAATAAGTACGTTTTCTCCTTCACTGATGGGCACTGATGATGAGGCACTTCAATGAAGCATTGATATGCTGCACTGATGGACACTGATGAGGGGGCACTGACAGGCATTACTGATGGGCACTGATTGGCATCCCTGATGGGCACTGATTGGAATCCCTGGTTGGCTTGGGTTGGCACTCTAGGTGGGCACTTGCGGGCATCCTTGATTGGACTGCGCTAATAATCGATGTGCTGATTATAAGCACAGAACAACCCCCCCTCCGTTGGTCGGTGGCATCTCAGTCAGCACCCCCCCCCCCACATACACACACACACACACACAGACTTACCCAAGCAGGCAGTGGCGGGCAGCGGGCTCCGGGGGCAGCGGCAGGCTAGGGGCTTCAGCGAGCAGCGGGCTCCGGTGGCAGCAGCAGGCTTCGGCGGGTTGCAGGCTCCAGTGGCAGCAGCAGGCTTCTATAGGACAGGCGATCCAATAGGATCGCCTGTCCTTGCAGCCAATCGGGTGATGGGTATCAGACCCACTTCCTGAATTGCCGGGAGGAGGACCAGTGTTGTAACAGCAAATTGTCACTCGCTGTTGCAACACACCTGGGTGGGCTCCGGACGCAGTGCTCTGTGCCCCGAGCCCACCCTATTTTGAAGCCTATTAGAGCCTTCTGGCTCTAATCAGTGCTTCAAAAAACAACCCCCGCCATTGGAATTCAAGTGCCCGGCGTCCTGAAAGGGGCCGGGCGCATAGATGGGGGGGCGGGGCAGATCTTATAAAAATGTTCTGGTCAGTAGAAATACTCACGTTGCTCTGTTAATGGGCTGGTTGTTTTGGATCCAGTCCTATTCGGTTGCTCAATTTTTGCTTTATTTTCTGAATAGAAGAAACAAGATAAAAAGTGAACTCCAGGCAGATATATATATATATGCCACACACTAATAAAGATCTGTATTCATTAATCCAATATTAAATGTATTTTATTACATTTGTCCCAACCTAATTGTCTCCATCCAGTTTAGTATATATAGTATATACAGTTATACAGTGTGACGGAACCATCCAGCACCCAGCTTGGGTGCTTCTGTCGGTATACAGCTTCCTCCAGTCTGGATCCAGGACCCGGGTATTTATAGCTGAGCACCCAAGGACTAGACAAGACTGGCTTAGGTGCAAACTGGAACTGTTTATTGTAAATTCACGCAGAATATATAGCACATGAGATCGGGGGAGCCCGATCACATTATCATATACAATGCAAACTGTAAACTGGAGTATAATTAACATAGCTAAGGAACAGACAGACAGAAACAATGGGTGACTCAATTAACAATGGGAGAGACATACTTACCAATAAACACATAAAACCTTAATAGACAGACTAAGCAGGATGGGGGTCTCCTGCTTAGTCTGTCTATTAAGGTGTTATGTGTTTATTGGTAAGTATGTCTCTCCCATTGTTAATTGAGTCTTCTATTGTTTCTGTCTGTCTGTTCCTTAGCTATGTTAATTATAGTCCTGTTTACAGTTTGCATTGTATATGATAATGTGATCGGGCTTCCCCGATCTCGTGTGCTATATATTCTGTGTGAATTTACAATAAACAGTTCCAGTTTGCACCTAAGCCAGTCTTGTATCAGGTTGGTTCGAGCTGATTATATTAACATCTACTTTGAGTCTCACAGTCTAAAGCAGTCATTGCTGGTTTGGGCACAGGGGCCCCCAAATCTGTGTGTTTCTGGGAGACATGGACCCAAATACGAAGCAAGACCTCTCCAAGGGTCCCCCTGTGCATACACCTCCTAAAGAGTAGTGAAGAGTAGTGCTCCCCAGTGGCGGCTGGTGCTCACTATTTTTGCCCCCCCCCCCCGTGGGAGACGGACGGCAGCGATCAGTGCCCTCCCACCGTGGGAGACGGACAATCAGTCCCCCCCCCTGTGCGGGAGATGAATGACGTCGATTAGTGCCCCCCTCCCGCAGGAGACGGGCGGCAGCGAACAGCCCCCCTCCCCCCGCAGAATACAGATGGCGGCGATCAGGGGCCTTACCTTAGGAGGTGGATGCTGCTCCTTGCTCCAGCTTGCCGAGGGAAGAGTTGGGGCCTTGCTTCCTCCCGGGCCGAACAGGCATTGCTTGTCCTCCCGACCGAACAGGAAGTGGGTCCCGAGACCTGATTGGGCAGGAGTCCTAAGACTCCCACCCAATCGGTTCTCAGGACCCGCTTCCTGATTGGCCGAGAGGAGAAGCAGGAAGACAATAGCAAATATTAATTTGCTAATGTCACAGAAGTGGGTGGGCTCGGAGCGCATTGCTCTGCACCCCCAGAGCCCACCCTTTTTTAAAGCCAATTAGAGCCTCAGGCTAGTGGACGTCTTAATGGACAGGCCCCGCCACTGCAAGAGGCGCGCCCTGCAGTTCCCTCCACAAGCCCCTGTCCTGGTTGGATCTGTCACATACAGTATACATATAATTGCCTACCCGAGGCACGGCTCTCTGCCTTTATGCTCCAGAGCTTGTCCTCATTACAGTCAAGCAAGTGCCAGCCCTGCATCTTGTATAAATCAGGATTAACATCTCTAGCGCAGGTTTTTCCAATGGCCTTGGCGACGGCGAGCGCTTTCTGTGGTTTCTCCTTCAGCAACAGCTCATAAATGTCATTTTCTGTAAGAAAAGAGTGTAATGTCAGGGAGTGATAGCCTGCAGCCGTATAATCCGTTCATAGAGAGACCAGCAATACCCTCATGTATTAATAATACATTTACTATTGTTGTTATCATATCTATTAAATGGCCAATCCACCCTGAAGGGATATTTCATTTTATTTGCAAATCCCCAAATGTGTGGCGTTTAGTTCCCCTCTTCACCTCTTTTTCTGTAAAGGTGAACTAACCCTTTAAGTTGGGCACACACGGCTTGAATTCCACCTGATTCCAAAACAGTGGGTGGCCCCACCAATAACACACAGCTCAGCAGGCTTTGAGAGATTGGGGGGAAATAAAGTCGGCTTGCATCCAATCAGACTCAGCCACTGGGGCATTCTGATGGCAGCGGGTGCCGGGGAGATTGGCACTATTTTGGACAGATGGAGGATCTATGTACAGTGCCTTGAAAAAGTATTCATACCCCTTGAAATTTTCCACATTTTGTCATGTTTCAACCAAACACGTAAATGTATTTTATTGGGATTTTATGTGATAGACCAACACAAAGTGGCACATAATTGTGAAGTGGAAGGAAAATGATAAATATACAGTGGGGAAAGTATTCAGACCCCCTTAAATTTTTCACTCTTTGTTATATTGCAGCCATTTGCGTAAATCATTTGAGTTCATTTTTTTCCTTATTAATGTACACACAGCCCCCCATATTGTACACACAGCACCCCATATTGTACACACAGCGCCCCATATTGTACACACAGCACCCCATATTGTACACACAGCCCCCCATATTGTACACACAGCCCCCCATATTGTACACACAGCACCCCATATTGTACACACAGCACCCCATATTGTACACACAGCACCCCATATTGACAGAAAAACACAGAATTGTTGACATTTTTGCAGATTTATTAAAAAAGAAAAACTGAAATATCACATGGTCCTAAGTATTCAGACCCTTTGCTCAGTATTTAGCAGAAGCCCCTTTTGATGAGTCTTTTTGGGAAAGATGCAACAAGTTTTTCACACCTGGATTTGGGGATCCTCTGCCATTCCTCCTTGCAGATCCTCTCCAGTTCTGTCAGGTTGGATGGTAAACGTTGGTGGACGGCCATTTTTAGGTCTCTCCAGAGATGCTCAATTGGGTTTAAGTCAGGGCTCTGGCTGGGCCGTTCAAGAACAGTCACGGAGTTGTTGTCAAGCCACTCCTTCATTATTTTAGCTGTGTGCTTAGGGACATTGTCTTGTTGGAAGGTAAACCTTCGGCCCAGTCTGAGGTCCTGAGCACTCTGGAGAAGGTTTTCGTCCAGGATATCCCTGTACTTGGCCGCATTCATCTTTCCCTCGATTGCAACCAGTCGTCCTGTCCCTGCAGCTGAAAAACACCCCCACAGCATGATGCTGCCACCACCATGCTTCACTGTTGGGACTGTATTGGACAGGTGATGAGCAGTGCCTGGTTTTCTCCACACATACCGCTTAGAATTAAGGCCAAAAAGTTCTATCTTGGTCTCATCAGAACAGAGAATCTTATTTCTCACCATCTTGGAGTCCTTCAGGTGTTTTTTTAGCAAACTCCATGCGGGCTTTCATGTGTCTTGCACTGAGGAGAGGCTTCCGTCAGGCCACTCTGCCATAAAGCCCCGACTGATGGAGGGCTGCAGTGATGGTTGACTTTCTACAACTTTCTCCCATCTCCCGACTGCATCTCTGGAGCTCAGCTACAGTGATTTTTGGGTTCTTCTTTACCTCTCTCACCAAGGCTCTTCTCCCCCGATAACTCAGTTTGGCCGGACGGCCAGCTCTAGGAAGGGTTCTGGTCGTCCCAAACGTCTTCCATTTAAGGATTATGGAGGCCACTGTCCTCTTAGGAACCTTCAGTGCAGCAGAAATGTTTTTGTAACCTTGGCCAGATCTGTGCCTTGCCACAATTCTGTCTCTGAGCTCTTCAGGCAGTTCCTTTGACCTCATGATTCTCATTTGCTCTGACATGCACTGTGAGCTGTAAGGTCTTATATAGACAGTTGTGTGGCTTTCCTAATCAAGTCCAATCAGTATAATCAAACACAGCTGGACTCAAATGAAGGTGTAGAACCATCTCAAGGATGATCAGAAGAAATGGACAGCACCTGAGTTAAATATATGAGTGTCACAGCAAAGGGTCTGAATACTTAGGACCATGTGATATTTCATTTTTTCTTTTTTAATAAATCTGCAAAAATGTCAACAATTCTGTGTTTTTCTGTCAATATGGGGTGCTGTGTGTACAATATGGGGTGCTGTGTGTACAATATGAGGTGCTGTGTGTACAATATGGGGGGGCTGTGTGTACAATATGGGGTGCTGTGTGTACAATATGGGGTGCTGTGTGTACATTAATGAGGAAAAAAATGAACTTAAATGATTTTAGCAAATGGCTGCAATATAACAAAGAGTGAAAAATTTAAGGGGGTCTGAATACTTTCCATCCCCACTGTAAATATGTGAAAAGTGCGGTGGGTACATTTGTATGGCGCCCCCCGGAGTCAATACTTTGTAGAACCCCCTTTCTCTGCAATTACAGCTGCAAGTCTTTTTTGGGGGTGTCTCTACCAGCTTTGCACATCTAGAGAGGGACATTTTTGCCCATTCTTCTTTGTAAAATATCTCAAGCTCTGTCAGATTGGATGGAGAGCGTCTGTGAACAGCAATTTTCAAGTCTTGCCACAGATTCTCAATGTGATTTAGGTCTGGACTGTGACTGGGCCATTCTAACACATGAATATGCTTTGATCTAAACCATTCCATTGTAGCTCTGGCTGGATGTTTCGGGTTGTTGTCCTGCTGGAAGGTGAACCTCCGCCCCAGTCTCAAGTCTTTTGCAGACTCTAACAGGTTTTCTTCTAAGATTGTCCTGTATTTGTCTCCATCCATCTGCCCATCAACTCTGACCAGCTTCCCTGTCCCTACTGAAGAAAAGCATCCCCACCACATGATGCTGCCACCACCATGCTTCACGGTGGGGATGGTGTGTTCAGGGTGATGTGCAGTGTTAGTTTTCCCCCCACACATAGCGTTTTGCTTTTAGGCCATAAAGTCGAATTTTGGTCTCCTCTGACCAGATCACCTTCTTCCACATGTTTGCTGTGTCCCCCACATGGCTTCTCACAAACTACAAACAGGACTTCTTATGACTTCCTTTCACCAATGTCTTTCTTCTTGTCACTCTTCCATAAAGGGCAGATTTGTGGAGAACACGACTAATAGTTGTCCTGTGGACAGATTCTCCCCCCTGAGCTGTGGATCTCTGCAGCTCCTCCAGAGTTACCATGGACCTCTTGGCTCTTCTCTGATGAATGCTCTCCTTGCCCGGCCGGTCAGTTTAGGTGGACGGCCATGTCTTGGTAGGTTTGCAGTTGTGCCATACTCTTTCCATTTTCTGATGATGGATTGAACAGAGCTCCGTGAGATGTTCAAAGCTTGGGAGATTTTTTTTGTAACCTAACCCTGCTTTATACTTCTCCACAACTTTATCACTGACCTGTCTGGTGTGTTCCTTGGCCTTCATGATGCTGTTTGTTCACTAAGGTTCTCTAACAAACCTCTGAGGGCTTCACGGAGCAGCTGTATTTATACTGAGATTAAATGACACACAGGTGGACTCTATTTACTAATTAGGTGACTTCTGAAGGCAATTGGTTCCTCTAGATTTTAGTTAGGGGTATCAGAGTAAAGGGGGCTGAATACAAATCCCCCCCCCCACACTTTTCACATATTTATTTGTAAAAAAAAATGAAAACCATTTATCATTTTCCTTCCACTTCACAATTATGTGCCACTTTGTGTTGGTCTATCACATAAAATCCCAATAAAATACATTTACGTTTTTGGTTGTAACATGACAAAACGTGGAAAATTTCAAGGGGTGTGAATACTTTTTCAAGGCACTGTAATTCTTCTATTTAGCTCACTGGGGTGGATGAGAGAAATCTTTACATGTATGGTCGGCTTTAACCGCTTCAATACCGGGGCACTTCCCCCCCCCCCCCTTCCTGCCCAGGCCAATTTTCAGCTTTCAGCGCTCTCACACTTTGAATGACAATTGCGCCGTCATGCAACATATCATTATATATCATTTTATCGCACAAATAGAGCTTTCTTTTGCTGGTATTTAATCACCACTGGGTTTTTTTTTTTTGTTTCGTTTTGTTTTTTTGCTAAATTTTCCTTAGTTTCTGTTATAAAACTTTGCAAATAAATAATCTTCCTTCATAAATTTAGGCAAAAATGTATTCTGCTACATTTCTTTGGTGAAAATAACCCAACTCAATGTATATTATTTAGTCTGTAGGAAAGTTATAGAGTCCACAAACTATGGGACATACACTATATTACCAAAAGTATTGGGACGCCTGCCTTTACACGCACATGAACTTTAATGGCATCCCAGTCTTAGTCCGTAGGGTTCAATACTGAGTTGGCTCCGCCCTTTGCAGCTATAACAGCTTCAACTCTTCTGGGAAGGCCGTCCACAAGGTTTAGGAGTGTGTCTATGGGAACGTTTGACCATTCTTCTAGAAGAGCATTTGTGAGGTCAGGCACTGATGTTGGACGAGAAGGCCTGGCTAGCAGTCTCCACTCTAATTCATCCCAAAGGTGTTCTATCGGCTTGAGGTCAGGACTCTGTGCAGGCCAGTCAAGTTCCTCCACCCCAAACTCACTCAGCCATGTCTTTATGGACCTTGCTTTGTGTACTGGTGCGCAGTCATGTTGGAACAGGAAGGGGCCGTCCCCAAACTGTTCCCACAAAGTTGGGAGCATGGAATTGTACAAAATGTCTTGGTATGCTGACGCCTTAAGAGTTCCCTTCACTGGAACTAAGGGGCCAAGCCTAACCCCTGAAAAACAACTTCACACCATAATCCCCCCTCCACCAAATGATTTGGACCAGTGCACAAAGTAAGCCGCCACATATAATGATTGGTGAGCTGCAATATATTACATTTTGGGTTTAATATCGCTTTGTTTCCAGCTCCTCCTGTAACAGACAGATGTGGAGTTGGGTCTACTCACGTAGTTTGGTGAGTTCACGCTTTTCCGTAAGTCTCTGCGTTCGATCTGGGCTGTCCTGGGCCACCTCCGCCATTGCGCCTGAAATGAAGAAAAGAAGTGATTGAGAATTGTGGCCACCCCCAATATCAATGCTTCCAAAACAGTGGCGGGGATCGGGCATCCGAGGAGGGGGCGGGGATCGGGCATCTGAGGAGCGTCAGGGATCGAGCAACCGAGGAGCGGCGGGGATCAGGCATCTGAGGAGCCACGGGGATCGGGCATCCGAGGAGCGGCGGGGATCGGGCATCCGAGGAGCGGCGGGGATCGGGCATCTGAGGAGCCGCGGGGATCGGGCATCCGAGGAGCGGCAGGGATCGGGCATCTGAGGAGCGGCGGGGATCTGGCATCCAAAGAGCGGCGGGGACCGGGCATCCGAGGAGCGGCGGGTATTGGGCATCCGAGGAGCAGCGGGGATCGGGCATCTGAGGAGCGGCGGGGATCGAGCATCCGAGGAGCGGCGGGGATCGGGCATCCAAAGAGCGGCGGGGATCGGGCATCCGAGGAGTGGTGGGGATCGGGCATCCGAGGAGCAAAATATGTATGTAATCCGACCAGATGTGCTACCGGCTCAAAACTAAAAATATACTAGTTTGCTGCAATCATGTAAGCCTACACAAAAATGATAGCGTATCAATATATTATAAAAGTGGATTGCGCTAACTTCTGTGTATGATACCACTGCTGAAATATGCAAAAATAAGATATCTATCCTATGTAGCGTGCTTTTCTGTATCAATTAATATTGTGTCAAAAATCCAAGGATCAGCTGCGGGGATCGGACATCCGAGGAGCAGCTGCGAGGATTGAGCATCCGAGGAGCGGTGGGAATCGAGCATATGAGGCGCGGCGGCAGGGATCGGGCATCTGAGGAGCGGTGGGGATAGGGTAGGGCATCCGAGGAGCGGTGGGGATCGGGCATCCGAGGAGCAGCTGCGGGGATCGGGCATCCGAGGAGCAGCTGCGGGGATCGGGCATCCGAGGAGCAGCTGCGGGGATCGGGCATCCGAGGAGCAGCTGCGGGGAACGGGCATCCGAGGAGCAGCTGCGGGGATCGGGCATCCGAGGAGCAGCTGCGGGGAACGGGCATCCGAGGAGCAGCTGCGGGGATCGGGCATCCGAGGAGCAGCTGTGGGATCGGGCATCCGAGGAGCAGCTGTGGGGATAGGGCATCCGAGGAGCAGCTGTGGGGATCGGGCATCCGAGGAGCAGCTGTGGGGATCGGGCATCCGAGGAGCAGCTGCGGGGATCAGGCATCCGAGGAGCAGCTGCGGGAATCAGGCATCCGAGGAGCAGCTGCGGGGATTGGGCATCCGAGGAGGAGCTGCGGGGATTGGGCATCCGAGGTGCGGTGGGGATCGGGCATCCAAGGAGTGGCGGGCATCTGGCATCTGAGGAGCAGCGGCGGGGATCGGGCATCTGAGGAGTGGCGGCGGGATTGGGCATCCGAGGAGCGTCGGCGGGGATCGAGTATCCAAGGAGCAGCGGGGATCGGACATCCAGACATCGGCCAGCGGCCCCTAATGGACGTGCCACCCCTGACCAATAGTAACCCATTCATTCTCAGGATCCCTAATAAAACGGGGGCGCTCAGTGACTTGGGGAGCCCCAGGATTGGGCAGCCTCCAGAGAAGTGTTGAGGGTTCCACTCACCTTGGAGAGTTGGGCTGGCAGTAAGTTGGCACCGTCCCGTATCGCTCTGACATCCATGTGAACGTCTATTATTAGTTCCGCTTACGTAATCTCTTCATACAGTTTCTATTCTGTTTCATCACAAACAAAACTGAAACTGAATTCTTCTCCTCGCGGCAGCTCCACCTTCTGATGTACAGAAACTCGAAACACCTGTTTAGGGCAGAACTCCAAGTCACTAAAGAAAGAAAAAAAACAAAAACAAACCATAAATAGACATTGGTTTTTAACCTCTTATTTACCGGGCGCTTAAACCCCCCTTCCTGCCCAGACCAATTTTCAGCTTTCAGCGCTGTCACACTTTGAATGACAATTACGCAGTCATACAACACTGTACACATGTGAAATTTTTATCATTTTTTTCACACAAATGGAGCTTTCTTTTGGTGGTATTTAATCACCATTTGGCTTTTTATTTTTTGCTAAACAAACAAAAAAAAAAACAGAAATTAAAAAAAAAAAAAAAAGTTTCATAGTTTGTTATAAAATTTTGCAAACGGGTAATTTTTCTCCTTCATTGATATTCGCTGATGAGGCGGCACTGGTGGGCACTGGTGGGCTGCACTGATAGGCACACATAAGGTTGACACTGATAGGCACAGATAAGACGACACTGATGGGCACTGATAAGGTGACACTGATAGGCACAGATAAGATGACACTGATGGGCACTGATAAGGTGACACTGATAGGCACTGATAAGATGACACTGATGGGCACTGATAAGGTGACACTGATAGGCACTGATAAGATGGCACTGATGATCACTGGTAGATGGTATTAATAGGCAGCACTGGTGATGAGGCACTGATTGGTGACATTTATAGGTGGCACTGTGGACACTGATATGTGACACTGTGGGCACTGATGGGTGGTACTGTGGGCACTGATAGGTGACACTGTGGACACTGATAGGTGGCACTGTGGGCACTGATAGATGTCACTAATGGGCCCTGATAGGTGGCACTGATGGGCACTGGTAGGTGGCACTGAGGGGCACTGGTAGGTGGCACTGAGGGGCCCTGGTAGGTGGTATTGATAGGCAGCACTGGTTATGAGGCACTGATTGGTGACATTTATAGGTGGCACTGTGGACACTGATAGGTGACACTGTGGGCACTGATAGGTGACACTGTGGGCACTGATGGCTGGTACTGTGTGCACTGATAGGTAACACTGTGGGCACTGATGGCTGGTACTGTGGGCATTGATAAGTGACACTGTGGGCACTGATAGGTGACACTGTGGGCACTGATGGCTGGTACTGTGGGCACTGATAAGTGACACTGTGGACACAGATAGGTGGCACTGTGGACAGTGATAGGTGACACTGTGGGCACTGATGGCTGGTACTGTGGGCACTGATAAGTGACACTGGACACTGATAGGTGGCACTGTGGGCACTGATAGGTGGCACTGTGGGCACTGATAGGTGACACTGTGGACACTGATAGGTGACACTGTGGGCACTGATAGGTGACACTGTGGACACTGATAGGTGACACTGTGGACACTGATAGGTGACACTGTGGGCACTGATAGGTGGCACTGTGGGCACTGATAGGTGACACTGTGGGCACTGATGGCTGGTACTGTGGGCACTGATAAGTGACACTGTGGACACAGATAGGTGGCACTGTGGACAGTGATAGGTGACACTGTGGGCACTGATAGGTGACACTGTGGGCACTGATGGCTGGTACTGTGGGTACTAAGTGACACTGTGGACACAGATAGGTGGCATTGTGGACAGTGATAGGTGACACTGTGGGCACTGATGGCTGGTACTGTGGGCACTGATAAGTGACACTGGACACTGATAGGTGGCACTGTGGGCACTGATAGGTGGCACTGTGGGCACTGATAGGTGACACTGTGGACACTGATAGGTGACACTGTGGGCACTGATAGGTGACACTGTGGACACTGATAGGTGACACTGTGGACACTGATAGGTGGCACTGTGGGCACTGATAGGTGGCACTGTGGGCACTGATAGGTGACACTGTGGACACTGATAGGTGACACTGTGGACACTGATAGGTGGCACTGTGGACACTGATAGGTGGCACTGTGGACACTGATAGGTGGCACTGTGGGCACTGATAGGTGGCACTGTGGGCACTGATAGGTGACACTGTGGACACTGATAGGTGACACTGTGGACACTGATAGGTGACACTGTGGGCACTGGTAGGTGGCACAGGAGCCTCTGCAGAGGCTGTCCACAATCGGGACCGATATCCCTCTCACAGCGCCGGTGATCGGCTTTTTTTTTTTTTCTCCTCGCGCTACCAGCCGGAGGAGAAAAAATAGACGATTACCGGCTCTGTTTACATGACATGATCAGCTGTCATTGGCTGACAGCTGATCACGTGATAAGGGGGTCGGGATCAACCCCTTTCTCCAATCTGTGATCAGCCAAGTCTCATAGACTCGCTGATCAAAGAGCGCGCCGCGCACGTGATTGGAGCCTGAGGTTCTAATAGGCTTCAAAAAAGGGTGGGCCCCCGAGCCCACCTAGTTGTGTGACAATAGTGAATTAATATTCGGGAGTTTCTGATTTGAGCCAATCAGGATCAACTGCACTGTACACAGCGGCCAATATTATGGAAAACTGTTATCCATAATTATCGTAATTGTCATATACACAGTGCCTTGAAAAAGTATTCATACCTCTTGAAATGTTCCACATTTTGTCATGTTAAATGTATTTTATTGGGATTTTATGTGATGGACGAACACAAAGTGACACATAATTGTAAAGTGGAAGAAAAATGATAAATGGTTTTTAACATTTTTAATAAATAAATATGTGAAAAGTGTGTGGAGGGTACATTTGTATTCAGCCCCCTTTACTCTGATACCCCTAACAATAATCTAGTGAAACCAATTGCCTTCAGAAGTCACCTAATTAGTAAATAGAGTCCACCTGTGTGTAATGTAATCTCAGTATAAATACAGCTGTTCTGTGAAGCCCTCAGAGGTTTGTTAGAGAACCTTAGTAAACAAACAGCGTCATGAAGGCCAAGGAACACACCAGACAGGTCAGGGATAAAGTTGTGGAGAAGTATAAAGCAGGGTTAGGTTAAAAAAAATAGCTTTGAACATCTCACGGAGCTCTGTTCAATCCATCATCGGAAAATGGAAAGAGTATGGCACAACTGCAAACCTACCAAGACATGGCCGTCCACCTAAACTGACCGGCCGGGCAAGGAGAGCATTCATCAGAGAAGAGCCAAGAGGTCCATGGTAACTCTGGAGGAGCTGCAGAGATCCACAGCTCAGGTGGGAGAATCTGTCCACAGGACAACTATTAGTCGTGTTCTCCACAAATCTGCCCTTTATGGAAGAGTGGCGAAAAGAAAGACATTGGTGAAAGAAAGTCATAAGAAGTCCTGTTTGTAGTTTGTGAGAAGCCATGTGGGGGACACAGCAAACATGTGGAAGAAGGTGATCTGGTCAGATGAGACCAAAATTCAACTTTTTGTCCTAAAAGCAAAACGCTATGTGTGGGGAAAACTAACACTGCACATCACCCTGAACACACCATCCCCACTGTGAAACATGGTGACAGCTTCATGTGGTGGGGATGCTTTTCTTCAGCAGGGACAGGGAAGCTGGTCAGAGTTAGTGGGAAGATGGATGGAGCCAAATACAGGACAATCTTAGAAGAAAACCTGTTAGAGTCAGCAAAAGACTTGAGACTGGGGGGGGAGGTTCACCTTCCAGCAGGACAACGACCCGAAACATCCAGCCAGAGCTACAATGGAATGGTTTAGATCAAAGCATATTCATGTGTTAGAATGGCCCAGTCACAGTCCAGACCTAAATCACATTGAGAATCTGTGGCAGGACTTGAAAATTGCTGTTCACAGACGCTCTCCATCCAATCTGACAGAGCTTGAGATATTTTACAAAGAAGAAGAATGGGCAGAAATGTCCCTCTCTAGATGTGCAAAGCTGATAGAGACATCCCCAAAAAGACTTGCAGCTGTAATTGCAGAGAAAGGGGGTTCTACAAAGTATTGACTCCGGGGGGGCGCCATACAAATGTACCCCCCACACTTTTCACATATTTATTTGTATCATTTATCATTTTCCTTCCACTTCACAATTATGAGCCACTTTGTGTTGGTCTATCACAGTGATGGCGAACCTTGGCACCCCAGATGTTTTGGAACTACATTTCCCATGATGCTCTGCTACACTGCAGAGTGCATGCGCATCATGGGAATTGTAGTTCCAAAACATCTGGAGTGCCAAGGTCTGGTATATAACATAAAAGTCACAAAAAAATACATTTACATTTTTGGTTGTAACATGACAAAATGTGTAAAATTTCAAGAGGTATGAATACTTTTTCAAGGCACTGTAGTAGTGGTACACCAAAATGAGAATTCCGGTGCCGAAACCGAAAATTCAGGATGCACTTGGCAGAAAACCTAAACCGAAATGAACAGTTTTTAAAAGATTTAAAAAAAATGTAATTAATGTGGCTGGTATTTTTACATTGAAGTCAATGGGATGCGAATTTTCATTGAAGTCAATGGGATGGGATTTTGCATTGAAGTCAATGGGATGGGATTTTGCATTGAAGTCAATGGGACACGATTTTGCATTGGAGCCAAAGTCAATAGGGGGCGTTTTTGCATTGAAGTCAACATCCCCATCCAAGCTCTACGTTCCAATAAAACTAAAATAAAGACGACCCCTAGAGTGTTCCTTTGAGCCAGTGAAAGAGCAAAGAAAATGCTATGTGCCAGGCTGTGTGTGCCCTAACTGGGGGAATAGGACTGCGTTCACGAGCCGCTCATACAGTGCCTTAAAAAAGTATTCATACCCCTTGAAATTCTCCACATTTTGTCAGGTTACAACCAAAAACGTAAATGTATTTTATTGGGATTTTATGTGATAGATCAACACAAAGTGGCACATAATTGTGAAGTGGAAGGAAAATGATAAATGATACAAATAAATATGTGAAAAGTGTGGGGGGGGGGGTACATTTGTATGGCGCCCCCCGGAGTCAATACTTTGTAGAACCCCGTTTCTCTGCAATTACAGCTGCAAGTCTTTTTGGGGGTGTCTCTACCAGCTTTGCACATCTACAGAGGGACATTTCTGCCCATTCTTCTTCTTTGTAAAATATCTCAAGCTCTGTCAGATTGGATGGAGAGCGTCTGTGAACAGCAATTTTCAAGTCTTGCCACAGATTCTCAATGTGATTTAGGTCTGGACTGTGACTGGGCCATTCTAACACATGAATATGCTTTGATCTAAACCATTCCATTGTAGCTCTGGCTGTATGTTTCGGGTCGTTGTCCTGCTGGAAGGTGAACCTCACCCCCAGTCTCAAGTCTTTTGCAGACTCTAAAGCCCTGTACACACGAGCGGACTTTTCAGCATCAAACATCCGATGGACTTTCAGATGACCGGACTTGCCAACACACGAACGGACTAAAGTCCGTTTGAAATTCCGTTGGTATGAATGTGTTGATGTACGAAGGGACTAAAATAAGGAAGTTCATAGCCAGTAGCCAATAGCTGCCCTTGCGTCCTTTTTTGTCCGTCGGACTGGCATATAGAAAAAAGGATTTTTCGACCGGACTCGAGTCTGTCCATCCAAAAGATGTTCCAAATCTAAAGTCTGTCTGATTTTCGACAGAAAAAGTCCGCTAAAGGCCTGATGAAGCCCACACACGGTCGGATTGTCCGACGGATTGTGTACGCGGCATAAGATTGTCCTGTATTTGGCTCCATCCATCTTCCCATCAACTCTGACCAGCTTCTCTGTCCCTGCCGAAGAAAAGCATCCCCACCACATGATGCTGCCACCACCATGTTTCTTTTAGGCCATAAAGTCAAATTTTGGTCTAATCTGACCAGATCACCTTCTTCCACATGTTTGCTGTGTCCTCCACATGGCTTCTCACAAACTACAAACAGAACTTCTTATGACTTTCTTTCACCAATGTCTTTCTTCTTGTCACTCTTCTATAAAGGGCAGATTTGTGGAGAACACGACTAATAGTTGTCCTGTGGACAGATTCTCCCCCCTGAGCTGTGGATCTCTGCAGCTCCTCCAGAGTTACCATGGACCTCTTGGCTCTTCTCTGATGAATGCTCTCCTTGCCCGGCCGGTCAGTTTAGGTGGACGGCCATGTCTTGGTAGGTTTGCAGTTGTGCCATACTCTTTCCATTTTCCAATGATGGATTGAACAGAGCTCCGTGAGATCTTCAAACCTTGGGAGATTTTTTTTATAACCTAAGAGCCCTTGCACACTGGGGCGGTTTTCAGGCGGTATTGCGCTAAAAATACCGCCTGAAAACCGCCCCCAAACAGCTGCCGCTGTTTGTTCAGTGTGAAAGCCCGAGGGCTTTCACACTGAAGCGCTGCGGTGGCAGGACGGTGAAAAAAGTCCTGCAAACCGCTTCTTTGGAGCGGGGAAGGAGCGGTGTATTCACCGCTCCTTCCCCGTTCCTGCCCATTGAAATCAATGGGACAGCGCGGCTATACCGCTGTAATACCGCGGCTATAGCCGCGCTGTACGAAGGATTTAACCCTTTTTCGGCAGCCAGCGGGGGGTTAAAACCGCACCGCTAGCGGCCGAATACCGCTGCTAGAACGACGGTACAGCAGCGCTAAAAATAGCGCTGTTGTACCGCCGACGCCCCCACCGCCCCAGTGTGCAAGGGCTCTAACCCTGCTTTATACTTCTCCACAACGTTATCCCTGACCTGTCTGGTGTGTTCCTTGGCCTTCATGATGCTGTTTGTTCACTAAAGTTCTCTAACAAACCTCTGAGGGCTTCACAAAACAGCTGTATTTATACTGAGATTAAATTACACACAGGTGGACTCTATTTACTAATTAGGTGACTTCTGAAGGCAATTGGTTCCACTAGATATTAGTTAGGGGTATCAGAGTAAAGGGGGCTGAATACAAATGCCCCCCCCCCCACACTTTTCACATATTTATTTGTAACAAATTTTGAAAACCATTTATCATTTTCCTTCCACTTCACAATTATGAGCCACTTTGTGTTGGTCTATCACATAAAATCCCAATAAAATGCATTTACGTTTTTGGTTGCAACATGACAAAATGTGAAACATTTCAAGGGGTATGAATACTTTTTCAAGGCACTGTATATCGCACATCTACCAGTCAGGCCCATCAGACTCCAGAGAAATTCAGGCTGTCATTAGATGGATAATCTAATGGTCCCATACAGAGGGACCATGGAGAATGAGCATAGCCACCCTCTAATAGGATGTCAGATCACAGCAGCAAAAAAACAAAGGAATTTAAACATTTGGAGGAAGCCGAGAGCAATAGAAGGGATTTTTCTGAGTACATACCGAAAATGTATTTTTTTTTTTTAAATAAACAGGAGTTTAGTTGCACTTAAAAAGATGTTCTCACTTAGGATGCATTGCAGCATATACTGTAGGACAGACTATAGCCACCTCGGTGAAGAGAAAACTAAGCCTGGAGCACCCTCTGGTGGTGAAGTTAGGTTTTGTCAGTGTGCTGGTAAAGATTTTTAGGCTCTATAAAACATTGTACTGAGAGCCCTCTAGTGGCGGAATGTCAGCTGTGGTCCGGCGTTCTTTAGAAAGTTCTGGGCAGACCTCTGGGATTGCAATTAGCACATTTACAGCAAAGCTTTAAGAGTTTACACCATGGGGATGAGAGCAGAAACACGATGTCTGGGGTCTCCAATCCTTCTAAACAAAGGGCCAGTTTACTGTCCTTCAAGTTTTAGGGGGGAGGGGGGGGGGGCAGACTATGCCCAGTGGGGGTAGAAAATGTCATGGCATCCAGTAGGAGTAAAAATAATGCCCTATCTTTGGTGTCAGTGGGAGGACTAGTGCCCCATCATTGGTATCAATGGAAGAAAATCTGCCCCATAGTTGGTGTTAATGGAAGGAATTGTACCCTACTGATGGTGTCAGTGTGAAGAACAGTGCCCCATCGTTGCTGTCAGTAGAGGAATAGTGCCACATAGTTATCAATGGAAGGAATTGTGCCCTATTGTTGGTGTCAATGGAAGGAATAGTGCCCCATCGTTTGGTATCAATGGAAGGAGTTGTACCCTACTGATTGTGTCAATGGAAGGAATAGTGCCCTTTTGTTGGTGTCAGTGGGAGGAATAGTGCCCCACCCATCTTTGGAGCACAGGTGTGTCAGGAGGAGGCTGTCTCTCTGGAGCTGCTGCAGATCCGTGTGAGAGGGGACTGGTGAGGAAATCTATCCCAGCTCTCCTGGCCCCTTTCTGGGGAAGCCATGGAGGCCAGCAGGGCCTCTCCTGCTGGAAGCTCTCAGCCATCTCCTGGGCCATCAGGTGACATACCTTCCTCTGTACAAACCATGGCTTGTGATCTTTCTGCCCCTGGTAAGGATGAAGGCTCAGAGGCAATTCAGGAGCGAGTGGTGGCCGGGATTAAAGCCCTGAATAGAGAAAGAGACAAGCTCTATAAACTGAGAGCGGAGCTGAAGCGCCTGAGAAGGCAGCGTGAGGGCTTGCACAGCCAGAAACGAGGGTCCATGGATCCGGAGATCCAGCTGGCCAAGGTCCGGGTTGAACACCAGGAGACCATTGTGGCCATGATGGAAGGAAGAGATGGGCCATTTAAGGAAAAGTTTTACAATGATAAAAGGTTTGCGAGGATGACAAAGATGGAGGTGGAGGAGGAGACCCCCAGTTCTGACCCCCTGCCCCCTCAGGTAGAGGTAAGCAGCCCTATGCCTTCCCAGGACTCAGGAGGCATGCTCAGGGCCATCCAGGTAATGGAGTCTCCTGTGCGGGGGGATCAGCTGGCGTTTGGTGATGAGGACATAACTGATAATGTGCCTGATAATGACAAGCCCCAAGCAGGGGATGAATCTGTTTTTGTGTCATCTAACACCATGAGCAATGTAGAAAGTGTGCCCAGTGACACTCAAGTCTCTAATGCTATGTGTAGCAATGTTGTACCTGCTAATGCTGCAGCGCAGCAAGAGCTGCATTTAAAAAATGACATTTCTGAAAAGGAACTACCGGTGTCAGCAGAGCCTATTAACTCTCCTTTGGCTGAGTCTAAAGATGTTTGCCCCACAGCTGCTGGAGACTCTACAGTGCAGCATCAGGACACAGCTGGTATTGCAGCAACTGTGACTATTCCTGATGGGAAATTGAACGTGTGTGTGACTGATAGCAATTGTACAAGTGTGATGGACAATCGTCCCAGCTCAGTCCAAGCAAATAATAATAATGAACAGACTACTGTGACTTCAGTGTGGGGCCTTGGCCCTGATAAACCCACGTTTGCTCAGGTGGTACGCTCTGCTCCTGGTGGCTCCGCCCCCAAGCAGGGTTTCCCCCTGCAGCCTACCACTTTGGGCACCCCGGGATCTGGTCTTGGGTCTCTGGCTTCTGCTGGGGGTCCGAGAAGAAATGTGGTAATTATCAAATGGGAAGGTGGTGCAATTCCTCCAGCACGGCGTGCAGTGGTGGATTTGATTTTGGAGATGGGTTTTGGGGCAAATGACCTGTATGCTCTAATACATGTTGCTGGGACACGGGATTATACCATTAGTTTTACCAGGCCAGAGGGTCTTGACCTGTTCTGGGAGCGATATGAGGCTCGGTGCAGGTCAAGACCTGAATGGGAAGGTCTGGCCCCAGTTGCGGTTTCGCAAAGGTCAACGGTGAAAAAGATCACCATCATACTCACCAATGAGAGTGTTCCTGCTCGGGACCTAGAGGTCTGGTTAAGGAACTATGGTGAGGTTTTGACTAAGCCCAGCAAAATCCTTGATGAACGTAACATCTGGACTGGGGGTTGGTCAGTAACAGTCAGGTTGGCCAGGGATGGGAATGTTGTCCGTCACCTGCCCTCCTCAGCCTTTATAGGGAGGGATAGGATGACTATTTTCTACCCTGGTCAGCCGAAGCTGTGTCACCGCTGTGGAGAAAAGGGGCATTTGAGCTCTTCCTGTTCAGCCTTGATATGTTCAGTGTGTCGGGGTCAGGGTCATATGGCCAAGGACTGCACCGAGATGATCAGGTGCAACCTGTGCCTGCGCCTTGGCCACCCCTACAGCAGATGTCCTGAAGCCTGGCACAATATGGAGAAGGAGGTAATAGATGACATGTCAAGGCTGGACAGGATGGAGGGTGATGCCCCTGGTGTACCATCCTCCTCTGCGGTGACTGACTTCCCTGGTCCTGCTCAGGATCCCTCCCCAGTTCCTGTGGCCACCCCTCCTGTGTCTGTAAGTATTCCTTCTGTATCTGTCTCTGTGTCCCCCCAGCCTACTGTACCTTCTCCTCATGTGTCAGAACCTTCCAAGTCTGTGCCCCCCGAGTCAGTTACCCCCCAGGAGTCTACCCCTCCTAAGTCTGATTCAAAGGGAGCAACCCCCCCACCAGGAGTGGTAGTGGGTATTAAAAAGGTCGCTTCTGCCTCTCTAAAGGAGTCTTCTGTAAAGACTTCAAAGAAAAAAACAGGAGATAAGGGCATCTCTGAAGCTGACCTGCAGTACCTGGAGGAGAGAAGGAAGGTTGGGAAGCGGAAGAAGCAGGTGGTGAGGACGGCTCCAGTGCCTGTCTCCAACTGTTATAGGTCCTCTAAGTGGGAGATTTCCTCATCTGGAGCTTCTTCGGAGCGAAGTTCTGATTCTGAGATGGAGTTTGAGGCGGCCTCAAGAAAGAGAGAGGCTTCTGGTGATGAGCAGCAGAGGGGAGCTAAGAAGCAAACCACCCAATAACCCAAATGGCGGTTCCCCCTCCGTTAAAAGTGGTGACAATAAATGTCGCCAGCATTAAGTCAGTAAGAGCTCGTTCTATGGCCTTCTTTTTGTTCAGCCAATTAGATGCTGAAATTTTATTTTTGCAAGAGACTAGGCTCACCTCCTTGGCAGATATTCATATGGCCAAGAGAGAGTGGAGGTATGGTCCATCTTACTGGTCTCTTGCGGCCGAGCCTTACGGCGGTGTTGTTTAAAACCGGCATGGTAACTATCCGGCGGGTTATTGAGGTGGAGATTGGGAGATGTATGGTCTTAGACGTCCTTGTGGGAGGGCAGGACCTGCGCCTAATTAATGTTTATGGGCCGCACATAAAGTGGCACAGGAAATGCCTTTTTACAAGGATCAAGCCATTTCTTTTTACATCCCGGCAAGTGGTCTTTGGAGGTGACTTTAATACAGTAACTAGGCCCAAGGACAGGAAGGACTTCAAGGACAGGCTGGGATATGATAGCGTTTTTTTAAATAGTATGGTTAGGGATGCTGGTCTTGTGGATGTGCACATTAAGCACCTCCCGGATGACACTGGGTTCACCTTTCATCGAGGTAATAGTCAGAGTAGAATAGATAGGTTTTTTTTGAAGGAGACCTCTGCTTTCTCACCCCCAGTGGTGCAGGCAGTGGAGTTCTCTGATCACTGTATGCTATCTGTGGTCCTGAATGCTTCAGACGCCCCTCAGAGGGGTAAGGGCATCTGGAGATTGAATTCGACTCTACTCAAGGAAGAACATGTTAGACAATCCTTTGAGGAATTCTTTCAGGCACAGGTGACCATCCTGGACTTTTGTAGCAGCAAGGCTGAGTGGTGGGAGCTGACCAAAAAGAGGATTGCTGGATTCTTCAGGGGCCTAGCCAATAGAAAGCAGTTTAATAAATACATGACCTACCAACGTTTACGGAGGAAGCTGGATATTCTTGTCTCGAGAGGAGGAGATCCTGGGGAAATCTCCGAAGTGAAACTCCTTCTCAGGAAGTGTCAATATGACCGGCATGCCTCTTTGGTTCTGGAGAGGGACTATGGGAAGTACCACTCGCCTGACCCTTACCAGAACTGCAAACAAGGTGTAGCTGTTAAAACGGTCGTTGGCCTTAAAGACAGTACAGGTTCCTTGACAAAGTCCAGGTCAGGGATTCTGGAGGTCGTGAGGTCCTTTTATGCTGACCTTCTTGGGAGGAAAGAGCTTGACGGTGACAAGATGGAAAGCTTTTTGGACTCTACTCCAGGTCTAAATGATGAAGATGTCCCATTGATGAATTTGACAGAGGAGATCACAGTTGAAGAGGTGATGAGGGCAATTGAACAACTTGCCGTCAAAAAGTCACCTGGACCGGATGGCTTGACGGCTGAGTTTTACAAAGCCTTTAAGTCTATTCTGGCCCCACATTTGGTAGAGGTTTTTAACAGTTGCCTTGCTGAGGGGGTACTTCCCCCTTCCATGAGGCACTCGGCTGTGATTCTTCTTTCAAAGGGTAAAGATCCTTCGATGATTGAGAATTGGCGCCCCATCAGCCTTCTTAATGTCGATAGAAAGATACTGGCAAAGATATTTTTCTGGCGCCTATCGTCAGTAGCAGAGTCTTTGCTTTCTCGCCATCAGCACTGTTCGGTCCAGGGTAGGAGCACCTTCACAGCGGTTTTAGCTGTCCGGGAGGCCTTGGAGCGGTGCAGGGCTGCAGGCTGGGGAAAGTATTTGCTGACATTGGATCAGGCAAAGGCTTTTGATCGTGTCAACCATGAGTACCTGTGGTTGCTCCTTAGTAAGTACGGTCTGCCGGGTGGTTTTGTCGATTGGTTAAAAGTCTTGTATAAGGGGGCAGAAAGCTTTCCTCTTGTTAATGGTTGGGTTGGGCAGTCCTTTGAGGTTGGCTCCGGGGTGCGCCAGGGTTGTCCCCTGAGTCCCCTGCTCTATGTGTTTGCAATCGACCCTTTCATCAGGAGGCTAGAGAGCGGCATGTTGTGTGGGGTACCAGTGGGTCTCCCGGGTGAGCCGCCTTTGAGGGTTGTTGCCTATGCGGACGATGTGTCGGTGATTGTCACCGGGGCGGATGAAGCAGAGGAGGTGGTCTCTCTGACATCACGGTATTCTGAAGCATCAGGCTCCAAGATCAATCAGGAAAAGAGTGAAGTCTTCTGGATGGGAAAGGAAGGTGAGGGTTTTGATCTCCCGGACACCTTTCCAGTGCCCCAGGAAAGAATTAAGATTCTAGGCATTGAATTTGGACCCGGCGATTATGGCCTCAAAAACTGGGAAGGCAGACTGGAAATTGCCAATACTAAGGTGGTCAGCTGGAAGAAATGGAAGTTATCTATGAGGGAAAGGGTTGATCTGATTAAGACTTATCTGATTCCGATCTTTTTGTATGTCAGCTTTGTCTGCATCTTGCCAGTGTCTCTCTATGCTAGGGTCAGTAGTGTGTTCTTCCAGATGTTGTGGGGGAACAGACTGAACCCCATCAAGAGGAATGTCACCTATCTATCCAGGAGGGAGGGTGGCTTAGGTATGGTCAACCCAGTTCTTTTCTTTTCACTGCTTTTTCTCAAGTTTAATATTGGTAATATGCTTGCAGTGGAACCTCCTGGATGGGCAGGCATTTTTAGATCTTGGTTTAGGCCTTTTCTGCGACTTTGGGAAGAAGGTGGCCAAGTGAAGAATCTCAGGGGTCATCGTGGTCAGCTACCAGCCTATGTCGCTCCGTGCCTGAAGTTATTACGGCAGTGGCGATTGTCGGCTGAAGATCTCAGATCGGTTCCGAGGAAAGTCCTTATGAGTCGAGTCTTGAGCGAAGTCTTTCATGACCCACTGGCCTTAAGGGATTGCCCAGGCCCAGTTTTGAGGGCAGGGTTAAGACTTATTAATTTGGACAGAGTACCTCCTAAATTCAGGGATCTGGCCTGGATGTGCTTCCATGGGAGGCTCTATGTTAGGGGCAATTTGAAATTCCGCAGTGGGGTGGATCGTAGCTGTCCTCGGGAGGAGTGTGCAGGTGAGGAGGAGACTATGGACCATTTTCTGCTTCATTGCCCTTTTAACATAGAGGTGTACAAACAGGTGGGACGGGCCCTCGGTGTCCCTTTCCTCTCCAGGCTGGGTTATGCTGAGTGGGTGTATGGAGCATTCAATACTGGTGGGGTATTTTGTTTAGATACACTTTTTCTAGTTAGCCTAGTAGTCCGTTATTTCACTTGGAACGCACGGTGTCAGGTCTGCATTCGGCGTAAAATCCTTCCTGTTCAGGTGGTGGTGTATGACATTCTGCATGAGGTGGAGAAGATTCGGGTGCTTGAGAGAGACAAGCGGAGTCAGGGGGCTTGGTTGAAGGCGTGGAGGGGTTTCAAGCCTCCCTGACTGCCAGGAGTCTCTTTCCCGGGTGTGGCTGTCTGTCTCTTTTCACCCTAGATTATTTTTTGGATTAATTTTTGATAAATGGCTGCGTACATAGGTGATGGGTTGTGCCTCTTAGGCCCTCTCTGCTGCTTTATGTAAATAGTTTTGGTAGTGGATTATGTATATATTGTAAATATACTGAACATGGATGTGTATTCCTTGGATTTCTGTTGAAGTTTTGTACTATGGTTTTGTTTTTTACTTTTGTATAAAATTGGTTGCTTGATTCTTTTTAATAAAAGATCAATAGTGCCCCATCATTGGTTTCAATGGAAGAAATTGTGCCCTATTGCTGGTGTCAATGGAAGGAATTGTACCCTACTGATGGTGTCAGTGTGAAGAACAGTGCCCCATCATTGGTGTCAATGGAAGGAATTGTGCCCCATCGTTGGTGTCAGTGGGAGGAATAGTGCCCTTTTGTTGTTGTCATTAGAGGAATAGTGCCCCCAACATTGGTATCAATGGAAGGAATTGTGCCCTATCGTTGGTGTCAATGGAAGAAATTGTGCCCTACTGATGGTGTCAGTGTGAAGAGCAGTGCCCCATCGTTGGTGTCAGTGGAATGATTTGTGCCCTTTTGTTGGTGTCATTAGAGGAATAGTGCCCCCAACATTGGTGTCAATGGAAGGAGTTGTACCCTTTTGATGGTGTCAGCGACAGGAATCATGCCCCATTGTTGGAGCCAACAGTGCCCCAAGGGCCGGATAAAGGCAAGCAAAGGACTGCAACTGGCCCCCGGGCCGCAGTTTGGAGACCACTGCACTAAACGATAAAAGGGGCGGAGCTCTGTACACAATATAGTAATATTGCTGCGTACGGGGACATGCCCGGGAATTTATTCGGCGGACGTGAATTTACAAAAAGTTCCTCTGTATCAGAAGGTGAAACACAGAAGAGTCGACCTGCCCACCTCCTTACAGCACCGGGATAATGGCATCAAAGCACAGTGATTCCGTGGTAAAACTGACCGGCCACCCCTTCAGTCTCGCACAGTTGTAGCGGCTCCTCTCCTCTACTGAAATGGCTTCCTCTGATTTCACCGCACACTGTGAGCTTCTCACCATGTGCATTAGAAGCTGCAGCAAGTCAGATAGAGCTCCGCCTCATTTCCTGGCTGAAGGACGTCCAGCATCATCCAGCTCTTTTCTCCCCAGTCTGACTGTCCCTGGCCCCGCCCCCTTTCATTGATTGGGGGCTCGGCATCTCACGTGTGTGTTACAAGGGTGGTCTGGATGTTATGCACATGTGTCTGATCTTCACACAGCTGTCCAATCACCAATCAGACATCTCCAGCTGCACATAAACTGACTAAAGGTATAAATCACACCATACATGGCGGTAAGACGGTGCAATCCAACAGAGTTCATTTTGGCAGCAAATTTCGATTTAGTTCTAGTTATAGTCCCTTGACTAAAATGCAATTTTAGTTTTAGTCCCATTTTGGTCATCTGCAATTGTTTTAGTTTTAGTCGTATTTAGTCAGCTAAATCTGCAGTACATTCTAGACGTCTAAAGATTAGTTAAATTGTAATTCGTTATTTAACTATTTCTCCAGAATTTCCAAACTCATTATATATTCCTAGAGTAAAAAAATTGAATATGTTATTATTTATGGTATTAAGGCTTGAACAAACTCACAGATACAGATTTGGTCACTTTGGACGGTCTTAGGAGGCCTGTAATGTAGCACAGTGCTCTGGACAGTGTTCTGAGGAGGCCTGTAATGCACAGTGCTCTGGACGGTGGTCTGTGAAGGCCTGTAATGCTGCACAGTGCTCTGGACGGTGGTCTGGGAAGGTCTGTAATGCTGCACAGTGCTCTGGACGGTGGACTGGGAAGGCCTGTAATGCTGCACAGTGCTCTGGATGGTGGTCTGAGAAAATCCTATAATGCACAGTTCTCTGGACGGTGGTCTGAGGAGGCCTATAATGCACAGTGCTCTGGATGGTGGCCTGGGAAGGTCTGTAATGCTGCACAGTGCTCTGGAGGGTGGTCTGAGAAGGCCTGTAATTCTGCACAGTGCTGTGAACGGTGGTCTGAGAAGGCCTGTAATGCTGCACAGTGCTCTGAACAGTGGTCTCAGGGGGCCTCTAATGCACAGTACTCTGGACAGTGGTCTGAGAAGGCCTGTAATGCTGCACAGTGCTCGGGACAGTTGTCTGGGAAGGCCTGTAATGCTGCACAGTGCTCTGGACGGTGGTCTGAGAAGGCTTGTAATGCTGCACAGTGCTCTGGACGGTGGTCTGAGGAGACCTGTAATGCAGCACAGTGCTCTGGACGGTGGTGTCAGGGGGCCTGTAATGCACAGTACTCTGCACAGTGGCATGAGAAGGCCTGTAATACTGCACAGTGCTCTGGACGGTGGTCTGAGAAAGCCTGTAATGCACAGTACTCTGGACAGTGGTCTGAGAAGGCCTGTAATGCTGCACAGTGCTCTGGACAGTGATCTGGGAAGGCCTGTAATGCTGCACAGTGCTCTGGACAGTGATCTGGGAAGGCCTGTAATGCTGCACAGTGCTCTGGACAGTGGTCTGAGGATGCCTGTAAGGTACAGTGCTCTGGACGGTGGTCTAAGGAGGCCCATAATGCACAGTGCTCTGGACTGTGGTCTCAGGAGGCCTGTAATGCACAGTGCTAAGGACAGTGGTATGAGGAGGCCTGTAATGCTGCACAGTGCTCTGGACGATGGTCCAAGGAGGCCTGTAATGCACAGTGCTCTGGACGGTGGTCTCAAAAGGCCTGTAATGCATAGTACTCTGGACAGTGGTCTGAGGAGGCCTGTAATGCTGCACAGTGCTCTGGACGGTGGTCTGAGAAAATCCTATAATGCACAGTGCTCTGGATGGTGGTCTGAGGAGGCCTGTAATGCACAGTGCTCTAGACGGTGGTCTGAGGAGGCCTGTAATGCTGCACAGTGCTCTGGACGGTGGTCTGAGGAGGCCTGTAATTCACAGTGCTTTGGACAGTGGTCTTGGGAGGCCTGTAATGCACAGTTCTCTGGACGGTAGTATGAGGAGGCCTGTAATTCTGCACAGTGCTCTGGACGGTGGTCTCAGGAGGCCTGTAATGCACAGTGCTCTGGACGGTGGTCTCAGGAGGCCTGTAATGCACAGTACTCTGGACAGTGGTCTGAGCAGGACCTGTTATGCACAGTACTCTAGACAGTGGTCTGAGAAGACCTGTAATGCTGCACAGTGCCCTGGACGTTGGCCTGAGAAGGCCTGTAATGCTGCACAGTGCTCTGGACGGTGGTCTGAGGAGGCCCGTAATATTGCACAGTACTCTGGACGGTGGTCTGAGAATGACTTGTAATGCACAGTGCTCTGGACGGTGGTCTGAGAAGGCCTGTAATGCTGCCCAGTGCTCTAGACGGTGGTCTGAGGAGGCCTGTAATGCTGCACAGTACTCTGGATGGTGGTCTGAGGAGGCCTATAATGCACAGTGCTCTGGACAGTGGTCTGAGGATGCCTGTAATGCGGCACAGTGCTTTGGACAGTGGTCTGAGGAGGCCTGTAATGCACAGTGCTCTGGACAGTCGTCTCAGTAGGCCTGTAATGCACAGTGCTCTGGACGGTGGTCTGAGGAGGACTGTAATGCTGCACAGTGCTTTGGACAGTGGTCTCAAGTGAGACCTGTAATGCACAGTGCTCTGGATGCCGGTGATAAGAGGAGGCCTCTAATGAACACAGTGCTCTGGACAGTGGTCTGAGGGGAGGCCTGTAATGTACACACAGTGCTCTGCTCTGGATGGTCGTGAGTCGGAACCCTCGTCAGGGGAACTGTAATGCACAGTGCTGCTCTGGATGGTCGTTTGAAGAGGCCTGTAATGCTGCACAGTGCTAACTGCTAAGCATGGAGCTCCGTGGAAACCGGTAATCGTCCCTACCTCACATTTTAGTTTTGTTTTCGTCCATTAACGAAAAAGGAATTGATTTTCATAGTTTTCGTCAGTGGGCGAAAACGTGGTGTGCTTTTCGTCACTGTAAAAGGGTCGCTGACGAAAATTTTTATGGAAATGTTTTCGCTGACAAAATTACAACGGAAATCCAAATGATTCTTAATCAATTTTTGATTGATTAAGCCAGGCCTTCTCATCCAACATCAGTGCCTGACCTCACAAATGCTCTTCTGGAAGAATGGTCAAACATTCCCATAGACACACTCCTAAACCTTGTGGACGGCCTTCCCAGAAGAGGTGAAGCTGTTATAGCTGCACAAGGTGGGCGAACTCATTATTGAACCCTACGGACTAAGACTGGGATGCCATTAAAGTTCATGTGCGTGTAAAGGCAGGCGTCCCAATACTTTTGGCAATATAGTGTATATCTAAAAATAAATAAAAAAAACATGCTGGAAAAAAAACCAAATATATTAAAAAAAACGATATGCTAAAAAATAAATATATAGAAAAGCGATATACTTAAAAATATATATATATATCGAAAAAAACGATATACTAAAAAAATAAATATATCTAAAAAAAAAAATATATTGAAAAAACTATATGCTTAAAAAATAAATATATCGGAAAAACTATATACTTTAAAAATATATATTCAAAAAACTATATACTGAAAAAACGAAATATAGCCAAAAAAAAAAATATGCTAAAAAAAATAAATATATATTTAAAAAAAAATGATATACTAAAAAAATATATATATCCAAGAAACGATATACTAATAAAAAATATATCTAAAAACTATAAATAAAAAAAAAATATATATCGAAAAAACAGGATGCTAAAAAAAAAAATATTTCTAAGAACTATATACTAAAAAAAAAAATATATCGAAAAAACTATATACTAAAAAAAAAAATATCGAAAAAACTATATACTATAAAAATATATATCCAAAAACCTATATACTGAAAAAACGAAGTATAGCCAAAAAACTATATATTGAAAAAAACGAAATATAGCCAAACAAGATAATATGCTAAAAAAAATTAATATATCCAAAAAATGATATACTGAAACAAATATATATATATCTAAAAACTATAAACTAAAAATATATATATATATATCGAAAAAACAAGATACTATAAAAATAAATGTATCTAAAAACTATATACTAAAAAAATAAATATCTCGAAAAAAACTATATACTAAAAAAATAAATATCGAAAAAACTATATACTATAAAAATATATATCCAAAAACCTATATATCCAAAAACCTATATATCAAAAAAACGAAATATATCCAAAAAACTATATGCTAAAAAAATATAATAATAATGAGGCTGGGTTCACGAGTTTCTCCTCATCCTATTCGCATAACAGGAGAGTGTGACCGGCTCTCAATAGAGGTGGTTCACACACCTCCGGGGTGGCCGCGCAGCGCAATGCAAAAGGGTCCTGTGTGCATCTTTGGCTCTGTTTCAGGTCCGAATTCAGGCAAAAATCTGGACCTGATTCGCCCCTGAAACGGAGAACAGGGGACGCACCGAACCCCCTGCTGTGAGCCGCGTCCGCACATAGTGTGAACCCGGCCTCAATGTATCCAAAAAATGAAATGCTAGGAAAAAAAACAAAAAAAAAGCTATATACTAAAAATAAAATGTGTATATATATATATATATATATATATAAAACGATATAGTAAAAATATATATATATCCAAAAAACTATACTGAAAAAAACTTAATATATCCCAAAAAAACAATAGCTCGTTTCCTTTTCTTTTTAGTGGTTTCAGCAACTTAAAAAAAAACAACCTCTCATTGGAGCGGATGGCCTTAACAATCAGCGCTGGTTAGATTGAGAATTTCGTCTCCCGGGCTCTCTTCCGCCTGGGTTTTTTGCTGCAGTGCAATAACAGGGTCATCCTAACCCAAATTGCGTGCCAGTTGAAAAGAAGGAGATTTTTTTTTTTTTTCCTTCCCCTCTTATGTAACATCTCCGCTCTTATTGGCAGAGACAGGCGCTCCGTGGCCTAAAATGTTCCCTGCTCGAGATGTATTTCTGACACAGGAACAATATGCATACGCAGGCATCTGTTGGAAAAAAAAAAATAAAAAGTCGCTGCGTACCGTTTCCTCTGCAAAGCAAATCCTAAAAATAAGAATCCTTCAGTTGGAGATGAACTCGCGAGGCGGGCGGGCCAAAACATCCTGTGCCGTCTCCGTTGACATCTCTCGGTTATAGCTCCAAATTTTTTTTTTTTTTTTTTGTTTAAATGACCCGTTTAGCGCTGTCAAGTGTACCGTCTCCTCTTAACCCTTTCCAATCTGGGAAAGGCTCAGGCTGACCTTACACGAACCCAGCATCTGAGCATTATTAGCTGTGTTCGGGGAGGGAAAGCCCGGTCAGCCGCGTTCACAAACATAAAAAAAATAAAAATAAACGCTCATTGGCTGTGACGGAGATCTCACCGAATCATCACTAAGCAACTGTTACATGAAAATTGATTGCAATTTTGGAGGCGCAGTGACCCTATTGCTATTAGTGAGATTCCCATAACAGTCAGGCCAATGTGGGAACCTTTTTAAATATTGGGCTTCAAGTCTGAACAAGGCAAAAAAAAACCTGCAGCCCTATGTAGCACCCTCCTAGTTAGAGTATAGCTTGCTAGGTTAAATTTAGTCCAGCTCCTTTGTAGCCAGTGGAGCAGTTCTTGGTGGCTTTAGCCTGCTCATTGTTTTAGCTGATTGGCCTAATTATATTCCTCTGCATTCTAGAGGGTTCTGGAATCACAGTGAGAGGGAAGGCAGAAAGGCAGTCTGAATATTTATGGGGACCCAGCCGATCCCTAGGGAGGTGTGCCCAGTAGGTGGCTGGAGAGCCCATAAATAGTCTCAAGCTTGGGGCAGGTGTTAGTTGGTCCTGGGATCCAGTCCTACAGGAGGGCCACTGGAACGCTGCCATATGCTCAACGAGGTCCCAGCTGAAGCATAGCTGGGTGGGGGGGGGGGCTATTTAAAGGGTCTGTCTGGGATCTTGGACTGGAGAAGCCCGCTGAGGAGTGCCTGGTGGAAGTTGGAAGGAGGTGTCCAGTTGTCCTGTGGAGTTGTGAGCCCTGTTTGTCCCTCACTGAAGAGTGCCTCGGTCGATATCAGAAGGAGGAAGCCAGTGATCCTGTGGCATTGTGAGTACCAACCTGAACTCAGAGCCTTAGTGAATGTGGGCAGTTTTTTTATTTTCTTCATAAGGCCCCTTGTGACTGCTCTGATGGTGGGCTTTTACAAAAACTTAGTTTCAGCTACTCTTTCCTGCCCTTTGCTTAAACACTGTCTAGAGAAGGTAAAGTCGAACTATGGACAAAACTTTTTTTTTTACATTTTAGATAACGGGAGGATAAAGGGAGGGTTTTCGCAATCTGTGTCCCATTGCAGAGATTTCCATTCACTTCCTGTCCCATAGCCAAACTGGAAAAAAAGAGGAAATCCCTGAAAATTAAGGCACTTTCATGGGGACCCCTAGGTCACAGAACTGCCGCCCCCATTGGAAAATTTCCCCTCTATTACTGTTCTGGGGACAACCCAAAATTTGGGATTTTTTTCTTTTACTTTCACTTTCAATGATAATGGTAAACAGGACAAATAGAGAGTTCCAATCCTTGCCCACTATGTATTCCAGAAAGGTAGCTGGATTAGTCCCCTATGAGCCTTCCAGGGGGCCTATGAGGTTCACGTTATTACGACGCATTTGGTTTTCTAGGTCATCTTGTTTCTGTTGCAGTTGAGCAATATGGCGACTTGCTTCATCTGAGGAGGCCTGTAGGGGCAGAAGAGCATCCTCCACGTGGCTCAAGTGGAGCTCAGCCTCTGATACCCAATCACATAGTTTGTGGAAGTCCTGCCTGATCAAGAAAGTGTCTACCTTGACCTCCTCGTCAGTGTCGCCTGGCAGGTAGAAGTTGCCTCCAGCACTTTGCTGGTATCCGGGGGCCAACGGCTCCAACGGCTCCAACGGCTCCAACTCAGAGGAGGAGGATCCGCCACCTTCTCCCTGCGAGTCCTTGTCCTTATGGCGAAACTATCCAGTTTTACGGCTGTATCCGGGTTTTTGCGAGGAGGAGACATGTCTCGGTTGCTAATAGAAGCACTAGGAGTAGCTTCTAGGTAAACAGGGTCACAGGATAAGTAGGAGGATAAACAAATAACGGCACTGCCGACAGAGCTCTGGTGAACCACATCCTACATCATGCAGCTACTTCATGCAGTTTCAGGCCACGCCTCCCACTCTATCCAAAACTAAAAAAAAAAGTTTTGCCTTTAATTATACTTTGAAGTGTCCTCTTTTTATGTAGTGTTTCTGGGGTATCCCATTCCACCCGCTCCCCCACCCATCGATATTTGGCCAGGTCAGCAGGGACCGTTTGAATTTCAATCCACCTATGGCCATTCATGCTCAATAGATTGACTTCTCATGAACAGCCTTGCTGCAAAATTTCCATTCGATCAGCGCTTGCAGCCAATGGACTGCAATGCTGATCAATGTATTCTAATGGTGGGGTTCGTTCTTTTTTTTTTTTTTTTAAACCTGCTAGCTTAGCGAAAAAAACTGACCCATGTATGGCCAGCCTAAAGCCTGGTACCCACTATTATTTTTTTCCGTTCAACCAGCCGTCAGCTCCGGTCGGAGCCACTTTAATCACTATGGGAAGTTAGTATAGCGATCTCCCCGGCTGAGCTATTGTGTTCTGACGGGCACAAATGGGATGTTTGCCCCTGCTTTGAACCATAAGACAGTTCTCTTTAAATATGCAATTATGAAGGACAAAGCTTGCAGTACAGGATGCTGCAGGGGATGCCTGTAACTTGACCTCCGGGCAGACTCCTAGGGAAAACAATGGGCCAGCTACAGAAGCAGGGGGATATATTTTGTCATCATTTTGGCAGTTACAGCAATCATAACCGGCCTCAGATTGAAACAGAAAGAGGGTCTTTAATCACTTTAAATTTAAAGCTGCACTCCAGGATAAGAAAATATTGTCTAAATACATTTGTCATGTTTATTTTTCCTTGGTGTGCTTTGTGTATTTTTTCTAAATCTGTGCAGTAATCCAGTGTGAGACTTCCTGCAATGAAGACCGCTCACTGCTGCTCTTTCTCCCTGTGCAGGATGACTGGTCTTGTGTCCGCCCCCTCCTGTAATTCTCTGCAGGCAGCCTGTAGTGGGTGGAGCATGCTGGGTCCCTCCCACAGCTCTCCATTTTTTGTTGCAGAAGAGACTTTTTATATATCTTCTCCCAAAAAAATCCTGCCTGCCATCAATGTTCTTGTGAATCCATGCTCCTCCACTGATTCATGCATGTGCAGGAACAAATGAACTTCTGTGTGCATGTGTAGAAGTGACGTCACCATGGGTCAGCCAATCGAGGTGGCCAAAGATGCCAATCCTAGAAGAAGGCGGGAAAAGATGTCAGCAGGAGTGACAAGGGATATTGCCGCCTTCGCAGTGGTGCTCCTTGCCTTCTTAGCTTTGTGGTTAATATCAATTGTAGTATCTGTTCTTATCAGTTTTCGGGAGGGAGATAGCTGGCACCCCTTGTTGAGTGGGGGTGCTGCTTAGTATTCACCTGATGTAATTAGGTGAGAACAAGAACAAGGGGAGGTTTATTTCCTCCAGGGTTCAGTCTGCCCTGGTTTACCAGGCTTGTCCTTGAATGAAGGCAGAGCTGTCCCAAAGTTCTAATGCCTATCTAGTAGGAAGGTTGCATTTGTCTGGCCAGGGCCTGGGAGGTGTAAGAAGCTCAGAGTGATGTGCCCCCTGGGGGGTGGCATTCTAGAGATGATAGAAAATTACCACAATGGAAGTGGTACACCATATGTGTTTGTCACTAGTTTCTTTACGTGTACATGCCTCATGGGTAGGCCCTCTGGCTAGCTCAGGGAAAAATTTGTATACTAGTTGGAAGGTTTGCCTTGTCATTGCACTATTTATTCATAGGCACTTAAACTACACATTTTCTTTTTTTGTGTTGCACAGAGACAGCGGGTGCAGGTTATCGGGGGGCCTGCCCTGATGTCAAGGGGAGGTTCTGGAGTCTTTTTCCTCTTTCCATCCAGAGGGGGTCTCTCTTCGGGAAAGCCCCTCACCAAGTATTTGGTGGACCGACTTCAGCTGTCTCTAGGGAGTGGAATCCACCTGGCTTTGGCCTAGGTAGACTATTGTGCAGCCTGCCCCTCACCAAGTACTTTTTAGACCGGCTTCAGCTAATTCGTAGGGAATGGGGTCCACCTGGCTTTGGCCTAGGTAGACCATGGTAAAGCTTGCCCCACCAATTACTTGGTAGACCAGCTTTAGCTCGTCCCTAGGGAGTGGGGTCCACCTGGCTTCGGCCTAAGTAGACCATGGTGTAGCTTGTCCCACCAAGTACAGTTTAGACCGGCTTCAGCTAATTCATAGGGGGTGGGGTCCATCTGGCTTCAGCCTAAGTAGACCATGGTAAAGCTTGCCCCACCAATTACTTGGTAGACCAGCTTTAGCTGGTCCCTAGGGAGTGGGGTCCACCTGGCTTTGGTCTAAGTAGACGGTGACCATGGTGCAGCTTCCCCCACCAAGTAACTGGTAGACCGGCTTCAGCTGGTGCCTAGGGAGTGGGGTCCACCTGGCTTTAGCCTAGGTATACCATGGTGTAGCTTGCCCCACCAAGTACTTGGTACACAGGCTTCAGCTAATCCCTAGGGAGTGGGGTCCACCTGGCTTGGCCTAGGTAGACAATGGTTTAGCTTGCCTCTGTCAGGGGCCTTGCACCCTGGGAAGTTCAGGGTTAGAAGCCCTTCTTATTTGGAGGTTTGGCTATTTCCTGTACCCTCTGTGGACTTTTTTTTTGCATGCTTTGATATCACAGTTCTCAGGGGTTCAACAAAAGCACCGTACCGGGGAGCGCCGTATAAAAAAAAAGTGGTGCTCTTTGGCAGGTATGTCTACTATAATGTGCAAATATGCTATACATACAGTATATGATGCCAAAAACCCTGGATACTGGCAGCAGACCTTAATTCCACTTGAAAACCTTACCCTACTCTTCCATTAGACCATGATCCTTCTTGAAGTACATCTAGTACATTCAAAGCCTGAGATTTTACTCCAGCATACAGAAAAATAGGGAATATTTTACGATTTCAATCACCAAGGTTACACCCGAAAACACCAAAAAAATTTCCAGGGACAAATTTAAAAGACGCAAAACGGTCCCTAAAAAAGCAGGGGGATCGTTAGTCGCCATGGAGTGGGTTGCATTGCAGTCGTGAAAGAGTTAAGGTTAGTTGCCAGGGCAATCACGATCGTGCTTTCTCGGCGCTCAGAGTCCTTGGCACGCAGACGCACTCATTGTCTGCTTTTGGCAGCGGCGATGGCTGCAGCTGCAGGAAGTGGCGGTCTTTGCCGGCAAGCTGCTTCCAGAAAGCTGTCATCGGCAGTCGGCGTAGAAGGGAAAATCAGTTGACCTCAGCAACAGCACCGACTCAAATAGAGCAGCGAGCAAAGCGTTGGAGAGAAAAAAAAAAAAAAGAAAGCTTTAACTAAACACTTGGAACAAATCTGAGTTCCCCTCCGTGTCACACCTGTGCTGCGTACTCCGTCTTTTACCAGTCCGCGTTCCGAAGAACGCAAAGATTCCGGAAAAAACTCTTTTCTAACGGGCATCGTCTACCTTGAAACCCTTATGTAGTCATAAGAGCCCTGGGCGAAAATGCCAAACTGGTCCCCCCCCTAAAATGTATGAGAATTATAAAATACCCACCCAAAAAAAAAACATAAGCAGTCTGCATGCTTTTCCCCCTAAGCATAAATAGTCTGCATGCTTACCCCCTAAGCATAAATTCTCCTCCTGAATGCCCCCCTGCTGAATTCCACCCTCCCAGGACAAATCTTTGCCCCCCACACCCCCCTCCCAGCTCATTACCTCTCTTTCCCCTAAATACCCCCAGCACAAATCGCCCCCCTCCCCTCTACTTCCCACATTTCCCCATAGAGTACACCTTCTCTCACCCCCCCCCCCCAGCACGATTTCTACCCCACCCCCCCTTTTAACACAAATCTCCCCCCTCCCCAAATTTCCCCTCCTAGCACAAATACCCTCCAATCATTCCTACTAGCGTAAAAAAAAAATTCCATCTCCCCCCCCCATATCATCTCTTCTACCACAAATCCAAGTGACTTTTCCCCCACCCAACACAAATCCCATCCCCCCCAATTTCCTCATGGCACTCCAGCACCTCACATTATACAACATGTGCCATCCCTCCCTCCCAGCACAAATCCCCCCGAATCTTTCCTAGCACCCACCCCAAAGTTCAACCTCCTAGAACAATCCTTATCCCCTGTTGTCCCCCCAAATTTCCCCACCCAACAGAAATTCCCCCCCCACCCAATTTCCTCATGGCGCCCCAGCACCTCACATGATACAACATGTCCCATCCCTCCTCCCAGCATAAATCCCCAAATTACCTTTCCTTACCCCCCCCCCCCAAAGATCAAACTCGTAGAACAATCCTTACCCCCTGTTGCCCAATTTCCTCATGGCGCCCAAGCACCTCACATGATACAACATGTCCCATCCCTCCTCCCAGCACAAATCCCCCCAAATCACCTTTCCTAGCATACTCCCCAAAAATTTCCCCATCTAGAACAATACATACCCCCTGTTGCCCCCCAAATTCTCCCACCCAACACAAATCCCCTCTCCCCCCAATATCCTCATGAGGCTCCCGCACCTCACATGATACAATATTAAAAACAAGAAAACCGCGCTATAGATGATAAAAGAGTCCAAATTAAAGTCCCATATAACGTAAATGAATAGTCCCAATGATAATCCAGATCAAGAAGTGATAAATTCATCCAAAAAAGACAGTGATATTGGACACAATCAGCGGAACACTCCAACATCAGTTGCGCTTACCAGAAGTAAGACTTTAAGGGCGAGTGGCTTAAACCCAGCCTGGGCCTTTAGATGTACACTCCAGGTGAAGCAGGAAGGGCGCCCTCCTCCCGTGTATCCACAGATATAATGCAAAAGGATATATAACAAAAATATAGCGTAATATTGTTTAGGAAATACGCCACACCAGAACAGAAAAAGTGACAATCAAAAAAACCTTAAATCACGTGTGATCATATAAAATCCTACGCTGAATAGCTTGGACAGTGGGGTGAGTGTCATGCAATCATGCAAACACAGGTGAAAAAATAAATAAAATAATAATATAAATATAAAATAAATGGATGTAAACTGCAACGACTTCCGAGATCTGCTTACCAGATATGATTGGACAGTCGGCATATATAAAGCACTCCAAGCAATAAGTAAAGATTGTGAAAAGAAACTCCCATTCAGTGTTGAGACAAATAGTGGTGCAGGCTGCTTACCAGAGGGCTGACCCTCATATGCAGATAAGTGGAAACACAGGAACCACCACCAAAGAGTAGATAATAAACAGACCTTCGGGATTGTCCCCTTACCAGACAAAAGAGCAAAAAGGCAGACGTATTAAGATCCCAGCCACACTTCCGACCGGAATGGTGTACCCCGTCTTGCCCTCTCCGTCCAAACTCGGCAGCACATAAATAATGGAGAGCCAATAGTGTAATACTGTCTATATTACATTTATTTATAAAAGAATAACACTTACATAGGTCGAATATTAAAAGCTGAAAGGATAGTAAAAACTAAGCCGGCCGGCCTCCGGACACACTCCCGTCCTCAATCGAAACAGCGTGGTGACGTCAGCACGCCCCTCCCAGACGCGTTTCGTCATACGTTTGACGTTCTCAATGGGGAACGGGCAGCGTGCTGAGCCACCACATTATAAACCCTACCCAAGCCTCGCTCTGAGTCCCGTTAGGGAAAACAGGCAGCGCCATCTTAGGTATGGGCATCATTCACTGTATGAAAAGCAAACAGCGCCATCTTGAGTGTGGGCACCCTCATTGCCTAACATACAGAGCAAAATCATATAGCCATCCCACAGACAAGATGCTCCCACCTCTAATAGTTACAAAGTGGCTGGAATAGCGTATAAAGGACTACATAATGAATATTCTAAAGGCCATGGCAGAGAAACAACACCATTTATATCCCACTCTCACCAGAAGCTGAAACATAACCCATGTATACTGTATGGAGTATAGCGACTCCAAACCTTGACTAACAAGTAAACATAGGGTCATGTGACCATATAGAATCCATAAAATAAAATAAAATAAATTAACAAAATTAGATATGCCCATATTTCACAGGAACTAAAAGCAAAAAACTACAGCCAAAGACAAAATATATCTTAGTAATATTAATCCATATTGCAGTCTGTACTGGTCTCCCTCTCAGGTGATCATAGAAACAGCACAGGCCACAACATGAAAGTATAAGCATTATACAGTAAAATGGAAAAATACCTTGGTAAAAAGATATTAAGAAGGTTATGTTGTGGTCTGTGCTGTTTCTATGATCACCTGAGAGGGAGACCAGTACAGACTGCAATATGGATTAATATTACTAAGATATATTTTGTCTTTGGCTGTAGTTTTTTGCTTTTAGTTCCTGTGAAATATGGGCATATCTAATTTTGTTAATTTATTTTATTTTATTTTATGGATTCTATATGGTCACATGACCCTATGTTTACTTGTTAGTCAAGGTTTGGAGTCGCTATACTCCATACAGTATACATGGGTTATGTTTCAGCTTCTGGTGAGAGTGGGATATAAATGTGTTGTTTCTCTGCCATGGCCTTTAGAATATTCATTATGTAGTCCTTTATACGCTATTCCAGCCACTTTGTAACTATTAGAGGTGGGAGCATCTTGTCTGTGGGATGGCTATATGATTTTGCTCTGTATGTTAGGCAATAAAGATGCCCACACTCAAGATGGCGCTGTTTGCTTTTCATACAGTGAATGATGCCCATACCTAAGATGGCGCTGCCTGTTTTCCCTAACGGGACTCAGAGCGAGGCTTGGGTAGGGTTTATAATGTGGTGGCTCAGCACGCTGCCCGTTCCCCATTGAGAACGTCAAACGTATGATGAAACGCGTCTGGGAGGGGCGTGCTGACGTCACCACGCTGTTCGATTGAGGACGGGAGTGTGTCCGGAGGCCGGCCGGCTTAGTTTTTACTATCCTTTCAGCTTTTAATATTCGACCTATGTAAGTGTTATTCTTTTATAAATAAATGTAATATAGACAGTATTACACTATTGGCTCTCCATTATTTATGTGCTGCCGAGTTTGGACGGAGAGGGCAAGACGGGGTACACCATTCCGGTCGGAAGTGTGGCTGGGATCTTAATACATCTGCCTTTTTGCTCTTTTGTCTGGTAAGGGGACAATCCCGAAGGTCTGTTTATTATCTACTCTTTGGTGGTGGTTCCTGTGTTTCCACTTATCTGCATATGAGGGTCAGCCCTCTGGTAAGCAGCCTGCACCACTATTTGTCTCAACACTGAATGGGAGTTTCTTTTCACAATCTTTACTTATTGCTTGGAGTGCTTTATATATGCCGACTGTCCAATCATATCTGGTAAGCAGATCTTGGAAGTCGTTGCAGTTTACATCCATTTATTTTATATTTATATTATTATTTTATTTATTTTTTCACCTGTGTTTGCATGATTGCATGACACTCACCCCACTGTCCTAGCTATTCAGCGTAGGATTTTATATGATCACACGTGATTTAAGGTTTTTTTGATTGTCACTTTTTCTGTTCTGGTGTGGCGTATTTCCTAAACAATATTACGCTATATTTTTGTTATATATCCTTTTGCATTATATCTGTGGATACACGGGAGGAGGGCGCCCTTCCTGCTTCACCTGGAGTGTACATCTAAAGGCCCAGGCTGGGTTTAAGCCACTCGCCCTTAAAGTCTTACTTCTGGTAAGCGCAACTGATGTTGGAGTGTTCCGCTGATTGTGTCCAATATCACTGTCTTTTTTGGATGAATTTATCACTTCTTGATCTGGATTATCATTGGGACTATTCATTTACGTTATATGGGACTTTAATTTGGACTCTTTTATCATCTATAGCGCGGTTTTCTTGTTTTTAATTTTATTTGGTGGGCTACACTTGTAACCGCAGCTGTCTTTTTCTTTCCTTTTTATTTTCTAAGCGCAGTTTTTTTCTTTATTTTATACATGATACAATATGTCCCACCCCCACTCCCAGCACAATTCCCCCCAAATCACCTTTCCCAGCATACCCCCCAAATGTCCCCTCCTATAACAATTTTCACCCCCTGTTGCCACCCCAAATTCCCCCACCCAACACAAATCCCTCCCCCCCCCAAAATCTCCTCCTGGCGCCCCCAAACCTCACATGATACAACATGTCCAGGCCCCGCCCGTGTAGACCCCGGGCAGATGGTGTCACTTGTAAGTTTTTAATGGTATTGGTTCTACAAGGTTACAAAGTCAAAGGTCTCAAGCTAATGTAGGGTACCCATGAAGCACTGCTGTCAGAATCTAGATGTTCAAAGTGCTTCAGAGGCAGTACTGCAGTCTCTCGTCTCATGATGCTATGGTGTGAAGCCTTCCTACATCGGTGGTTGAAGGAGGGGATGTGGTGGGATTCAGGAAGAGGCAGAGAAGGGGGCCAGGGATTACACTGGCAGATTCAGATTATTGGCCATTGAGAAGATAAGGATAATCACGATAATCATGAGTTTAGTGAGAATGGTATCAACGCTGCAATCACAACATAGTTATCAAAAAAGACACAAGTCCATCTAATTCAACCAATAGAGAAAATGAATGAATAGAAAACCTCCATATACAGCGGGGAGTCTCCAAACTATGGCTCATGGGCCACATTTGACCCACTACAAGGCTTTAATCTGGCCCACAGCAAGTATCTGTGAAATGACCACGGCTGGTTGGAAGCGGATGTACCGTTCTGGTATGGTAATACGGAGGCTACAACATCCATTGTCCATCCTCCAGTCCCCCCAGCACAGATTCTCCCACCATATCTGTGGTTGGTTACTAGGACCACCGATGTCTTAGAACCAACCAAGGATGTGAATCCCTCTCCCATAGATCCACAAGAGAACTGGAAATTCACCATCCAGACTTGCTCCGCCTCCTGGCTAGCGATATCTGCCATCTGAAAGGTAAGGGGGACTCTGTTGGGCACACATAGATGCAAGCGAGCAGGACTCAGCTGGGCACTCCTGGATGTAAGGGTGATGATGCTGGACATGTAACTGGGGGGGGGGCTGCTAATTACTCCTTAATGTAAGGGATAGGAGGGACTCTGCTGGGCACACCTGGACTTAAGGGGGGATTCTGCTAGGCCCTCCTGGATGTAAGGGGGAACCCTGCTAATCATTTGTGAATGTATAGGGGGGGGGGGGCTTTGATAGGCACTCCTGGTCTGGATATAGGGAAGGAGTCTGATGGGCAGTCCTGGATGTAAGGGGAGACTGTGATGGGCATTCCTGGATGTGAGGGGGAACTGTCTGTCACTTATAGAGGTAAGGGGGGGGGGGGGGGACTCTGCTGGGCACTTCTGGATCTAAGTGGGAACTCTGATTGGTAAACCTGGATGAAGGGAAGGTGTCTGATGGGCACACCTAGATGTAAGGGGAGACTCTGATGGGCATTCCTGGATGTGAGGGAGAATTCTGTCTGGCACTCCTAGATGTAAGAGAAGGTGGGGGGGGGGGGGGGGTGGAGACTCTGCTGGGCCCTTCTGGATCTAAAAGGGAACTCTGATTGGACCTAAAAGGGAACTCTGATTGGATCTAAAAGGGAACTCTGATTGGATCTAAGGGGGAGCTCTGATTGGCAATCTTGGATGTAGGAAGGAAGGCTGATGGGCACTCCTCGATGTAAGGAGAGATTCTGATGGGCATTCCTGGATGTGAGGGGGACTTGTCTGGCACTCCCAGATGTAAGCGGGGGGGGGGGATTTTGCTGGGCACTCCTGGATCAAAAAGGGAAGTCAGATTAGATCTAAGGGGGAGCTCTGATTGATAATCCTGGATGAAGGGAAGGTGTCTGATGGGCACTCCTAGATGTAAGGGGAGGACTCTGCTGGTCACTCCTGCACTAAATGGGGGAACTCTGATTGGCAAGCCTGGATGTAGGGAAGGAGTCTGATGGGCAATCCTGGATGTAAGGGGGAACTCTGTCTGGCACTCCAAGATGTAAGGGGGGAGGGGGACTCTGCTGGGCACTCCTTGGATCTGAGGGGGAACTCTGATTGGATCTAAGGAGGAACTCTGATAGGCAATCCTGGATGTAAGGGGGGGGGGGGGGGACTCTGCTGGGCACTCCTGGATCTAAGGGGAACTCTGATTGGAACTTATTGGAACTTATTTTTGGCAAATAAATATTTGTCAGATCTACGATGTGGCCCTCATACGGAAAAGTCTGGAGACCCCTTATATACTATATAGGACCCTATAACTGAGGGCCAGAACAGATATACAGACCCCTATACAACAAGCGGACTTCAGCCCCTCTATCAGTACAATACCTACTTGTTGGATACCTTAAAAAATGGTTTTCCTTTCCTTTTATTTTCTTTTTCTAAGGGACATGGCTGAGCTTCCTGTTATTGTCATCCATCCTGCGTTTTAGCTTTCTACCACAACAAAGTAAAGCAAAAAAAAATAGATTCTACAGCAAAGCCAAGGGGGACGGATGAAATCAGCAGAGTGTGTTTGGTTTGGACGGCGGGGAGGTTGCGATGAAAGCTCACTTGCTGGGAAGCTCAGGAAGGAAGCCATGAATCGACTGGCCGGGACTTGGCCGGCGCGGGGACGTGCTCTCAAAGTATCTGCAAACACAGCCCTGAAAATGCACGCTGTGATACAGCCAATTGCGTTTTTTTTTTTTTAAACTATAATCACATTCACTTTAAAAAAAATAAAAAATAACCATTTTATACCCTTTTGATGTTTTATTCGGCGGTTGCATGACCACGCAGCCTCCAGCGGGGAAGTATATGCAATAATGTTGCCAATGAGAATGAAAGATGAAATGTTACAATGGAGTCAGAATTATTATTCCCTTGAATAATGTTCATAAAGTAAATAAGTTACAGTTTGGATATTGGTTGAATTAGATGGACTTACACTATATTACCAAAAGTATTGGGACGCCCACCTTTACACGCACATGAACTTTAATGGCATCCCAGTCTTATGCCCCGTACACACGGTCGGACTTTGTTCGGACATTCCGACAACAAAATCCTAGGATTTTTTCCGACGGATGTTGGCTCAAACTTGTCTTGCATACACACAGTCACACAAAGTTGTCGGAAAATCCGATCGTTCTGAACGCGGTGACGTAAACCACGTACGTCGGGACTATAAACGGGGCAGTGGCTAATAGCTTTCATCTCTTTATTTATTCTGAGCATGCGTGGCACTTTGTCCGTCGGATTTGTGTACACACGATCGGAATTTCCGACAACGGATTTTGTTGTCGGAAAATTTTATCTCCTGCTCTCCAACTTTGTGTGTCGGAAAATCCGATGGAAAATGTCCGATGGAGCCTACACACGGTCGGAATTTCCAACAACACGCTCCGATCGGACATTTTCCATCGGAAAATCCGACCGTGTGTACGGGGCATAAGTCTGTAGGGTTCAATATTGGGTTGGCCCCGCCCTTTGCAGCTATAACAGCTTCAACTCTTCAGAGAAGGGCTGTCCACAAGGTTTAGGAGGGTGTCTATGGGAATGTTTGACCATTCTTCCAGAAGAGCATTTGTGAGGTCAGGCACTGATGTTGGATGAGAAGGCCTGGCTCGCAGTCTCCGCTCTAATTCATTCCAAAGGTGTTCTATCGGGTTGAGGTCAGGACAGTCAAGTTCCTCCACCCCAAACTCACTCATCCATGTCTTTATGGACCTTGCTTTGTGCACTGGTCCAAATCATTTGGTAAAGGGGGGATTATGGTGTGGGGTTGTTTTTCAGGGGTTGGGCTTGGCCCCTTAGTTCCAGTGAAGGGAACTCTTAAGGCGTCAGCATACCGGGACATTTTGGACAATTTTATGCTCTCAAATTTGTGGGAACAGTTTGGGGACGGCCCCTTTCTGTTCCAACATGACTGCACACCAGTGCACAAAGCAAGGTCCATAAAAACATGGATGAGCGAGTTTGGGGTGGAGGAACTTGACTGGCCTGCACAGAGTCCTGACCTCAACATAACAGAACACCTTTGGGATGAATCAGAGCGAAGACTGGGAGCCAGGCCTTCTCGTCCAATATCAGTGCCTGACCTAACAAATGCACTTATGGAAGAACGGTCAAACATTCCCATAGACACACTCCTAAACCTTGTGGACGGCCTTCCCAGAAGAGTTGAAGCTGTTATAGCTGCAAAGGGCGGGGCCAACTTAATATTGAACCCTACCGACTAAGACTGGAATTCCATTAAAGTTAATGTGCGTGTAAAAGGCAAGTGTCCCAATACTTTTGGTAATATAGTGTACTTGTGAAAATATCCATATGTCAGGACCCAGGTCTAAAGCTACGACCCCTGCTATGTGTGGCAGTGTCTCTTCTTGCGGTGATGTTTCCTGATGAAGTCAATCTGCCAAAATGTACGTAGAGGGGCAACTTCCGGTTCCGAACACCCGGGAGTTGAAACGTCCACCAGCTCCGGGGCTTGAGCAGAGCAGGAGGTGTTTCCAACCAACTTACAGGCGGGTTATTCTGGTGCCGGTTGTGGCACTTTTTATTGTAAGCAGTATGTACGTGTTTTTTACAAAGCTGCGTTAAACAAATACTACATTATATGGCTTTTTTTTCTTGGTCGTATGGCGGAGTGAAGGAGTTAACATCGGACAAAGATACCCTGTCTTCCTGGGGACTGCAAAGGATCTTAAAGCAAAATCGCATACTGACCTTCTTTTTTGCATAAAGAGGTCACATTGGCCTGGTGAATGTTTTATTCATAAGAGAGCACCGAGTGTGGAAAACCTTTTTCATGGTGAAGAAGCACTAGTGAAAAAGCAAATAAGAACTTTGCACATTGGAGTTTTTATTAAGAATTTTATGTTAGGTTTTGAGTGGTATACAGATGTATATACACAGTAGAATTGGGATCTGTTAATATTGAACATAGCGCCCCCTTTTTTTGCTCCTTTTGTCACAGTGTCCAGCCAACATCTCGCTCTTGTCACTCTTGCTACCGCCCATATCTCATCTACCACTCGTTAATGACCTTTGGCTTGTTGCTCGACTATGCTTGTGCTTGATCCCAACCTGCGACCACTTGTTACCGACCTTTGCCTTGTTTACTGACTACACTTCTGCCTGATCCCTACCTGCTATATTTTCTACTGGACCCCGGCTTGCTCACCTTCTGGTGGGGCTATCCCATACCTCCCAACTTTTTGAGATGAGAATGAGGGACACCTATTAGCACAGGTATGTAGGCATAGGACACACACACCCTGCCACGCCCCCTTAAAGGAGAATTATACAAAAAGATGATTCGTTAACCACTTAAGGACTGTGCCTCTTTCTGAGATTTGTTGAAAACAGATTTTTTTTGCTAGAAAATTATTTAGAACCTCCAAACAATGTACTTTTTTTTTTCTAACACCCTAGAGACTAAAATGGCGGTTGTTGCAATACTTTCTGTCACACCGTATTTAGGCAGCGGTCTTACAAGCGCACTTTTTTGGGAAAAAAAATGTAAACATCCCTTTTAATAGAAAAAAAAGCATGACAGGACCTCTTAAATATGAGATCTGGGGGGTCAAAAAGACCTCAGATCTCATATTTACAGTAAAATGCAATAAAAAAAAAAAAAAGGCCCTTAAGAGCTATGGGCGGAAGTGACGTTTTGACGTCGCTTCCGCCCTGCAATGGTGTGGAGACGGGTGGAGGGCCATCTTCTCCCTCACTCGTCTCCACACCCAGCCAGCATTTTATATACAAATATATAGGTCAGACCAAAATGAGGGACAATTAAGGAGGAATGAGGGACAGAGGGACTGAGGGTCTTTGTTCCAAATCAGGGACAGTCCCTCGAAATCAGGGACAGTCCCTCGAAATCAGGGACAGTTGGGAGCTGTGCATTTCTGAGGACCGTGATCTGGTACTAACACGCAACAAAGCCACTCTCCACCATCAGGAGCTTTGGTGAACACCGGTTAGTGCTTAGACTCTGCACCTCGGGTGAGCCTGTGTCATCTGTCAAGGTGACCTGCTTTGTGTACGTATCCAGCTGGACGGTGGGAGCCTCTCTACTGCTATAGCTACTGGTCTCCGAGGCTGACCCCTGACCCTGACAGAATAATCTGACAAACAGGAAGTGCAGAGACATGGCTTGAATAGGAAGCTCATGGGAGGAGCAAAGGGTTCAAGGTTCAAGAGAAACAAGACACAAGCTAAGGCTCTTTAAGGAATAAGAACACCAAGAAGACACCATACCTGGAATTCAGCTTTAAATTGATACTAAAGTCTTGTTTTGTTTTTTTTGTTAAAAAAAAACCAAAAAAAACAAGCATGTTATACTTAGTGGTTTTGCACACAGCAGCCTAGATCCTCCTCTTCTCTGGTTCCTCTCCTGTGCTCCTCGCCCCTCCCTCCCGTTGAGTGCCCCTACAGCAAGCAGCTTGCTATGGGGGCACCCGAGCCGAGCCGCAGCTCCGTGTGTCCATTCTGACGCGAAGCCGCGGCCCCGCCCCCTCTCTCTCCTCATTGGCTCACTGACTTTGGCAGCAGCAGGAGCCAATGGCACTGTGCTGCTGTCTCAGCCAATGAGGAGAGAGAGTCCTGGACAGCTGAGTCTCTCGCGCAACATTGCTGATTGAGATGGGACTCAGGTAAGTATTAGGGGGGTGCTGAGGGGGGGCTGCTGCACACTGAAGGTTTTTTATCTTAATGCAGATAATGCACCTTCTGTCTTTACAACTGCTTTAAGTGTTTACAATGTTTTGGGGTATATATTATTTTATATGATTTAAAAATCATTATATCTTTTTAAACTGTTATTTATATTATTTTGTATCTATCTATCTATCTATCTATCTATCTATCTATCTATCTATCTATCTATCTATCTATCTATCTATCTATCTATCTATCTATCTATCTATCTATCTATCTATCTATCTATCTATCTATCTATCTATCTATCCTCTATTTTTGGCAGGCCCTGTACAGTTGGTGCAGAAGACGCTGCTAAATTTATTCAGCCAGACCTCTCTGTTCTACAGAAAAGTTTCACTTTTTTTTTTTCTTCATGGTGGATTTTTATCAAGTACAAAAAAATAAAACACCAGCACCTCTATCACGATCAGTGGCTAAATTTGTCGCTGCCTTCTCTCCTTGTGTGACCTTCCTACTTTTAGAACAGTCTTCTTTTTTTTTTCAGAAGCACAGAGGTATTTTTATCTAGCTTTTTTAGAAATGAAACAAATAAATGGATTTTTTTTATACTTATCTGTTTCTTGGGAGTTCATTAAAGGACATGGGATGGGATTCAGTTAGTCAATGATTGGGTTATGCTGCTGCCTACAGGAGGACTTAGACACTGGCAAATAAAAAAAGCCATTGGCCAGCCATGGGTAATACACCCCCCCAAACACACCCACCCACCCACTTCGAGCCATGCTTCAGGTTTGGAGAAATGCAGAATTTAGGAGTAGGTCACAACACAGAGGTGGGTAGAACCTTTGTTCTCTTACGAACCCCAAGAAACAGATTGTACTGCAAGCATAAAAATCCAAATTTTCTGCCCTTTTCTCTATCCTCCCCTCCCTTTCCCCCTCATCTCCCTTGCCCTTGCACTTTTGACCACATATGTCAAACACGAGGCCCGCAGGCCAAATCCGGCCCGCCAGGCCATTTCATGTGGTCTTCACACTTGTTATGACCCCCCTCCCACCTTGATTCAGTAGTCGACAGCAGAGAGAACAGACCTTCTCTGCCAGATCCTGCGCTTCTCTGTACAGATGCGAACAGGCTCGTCTCTGCCACCCCCCATCTCAACAGAGAAGAGGACAGAACTCCTCTGCCAGATCCTACACCCCTCCGTGCAGCTGCAGCACCTCCTTGTCTCCGCCTCCCCTGGTCTCAGCATTTAGCAGACTTCGGCAGCTGACTCAACCCCTCCTCGAGACCCTGCACTTTCTGTTTCCCAGCTCCACCCCCTGCTTCTTCCTGGCAGCAGCATATGGTAAGGGGGTGCACTGTGATATAAGGGAAGGTGGGGGACTCCTGACATCTATGTATGGGGAGGTGGGGCGCTCTGGACATTTAGTCTTACAAATACAACCGGCACTTTGAGGGCAACCATAATGTTGATGCAGCACACAATGAAAATGAGTATGACGTCCCTGCTTTAGACTAAGCTCCTACCAATTGTCCCCATGGCTCACAACTCCCATGCAGAGCCTCCAGAGGGTCCCGGAGCAGAGAAAAGCAGGGGATCAGCGCAGGGACAGCATGACTTGTGTGGACTTCACAGTCACGCTGTATTAGGCTGATTTATTTCCCCTTTAAGAAAGGGGCAGTGGCTGTAGCAGGGGAGGTTGCCTGAAGGAAGATTAGTTGAGGAAGAAGGGGGAAGTGACGTCAGTGGAGAGCGACGGGGGAAAAGATTCTACGCGCTTCCACATCTATCCACTATATTCCCCTATAATGGCAGCGGTAACGGCGGCGGCGATGCTCAAGCAGCTACGAGCGGTGGCCACAGTAATTATTATACCTATGTAATCTTTCACCCATGCCATGCTTGTATGTTTTGTGTGGGTGGATTCAATATGAATCGGCATACTTATTGTACATGTGGCTTTTATCCATTGCCATATTCTATTGCATTCAATGTTTTACCAATAAAAATTCGCACTCATTTAAACTTGCCTCCACAAAGTCATCCATCTCATTTAAAGTCCCACCTTCCCTTCTTTTTCCATATATCATAGGGATGGAGGCACAACGCATATGTGCCTCATTTAAAGTCCCACTTCCCCCCTCCATTTTTTTTGTAAACCAAATAGGGATGGAGATGTGGTGACTGGATAAGCAGTGTTCCCCTGCCGCCCAAGTGAGAGGCTTGCAGATCCTGGGTGGCAATGTCACCTTACCCCGGTTCTTGCACAGGGTACACAATTTGGTATCCCTGCTACTATACAGCACCATCGCGCCACTCCACTGCTGGTGTTCTGCTGCCTCGGCTACTCAGGGTCCCCCATTTTGGTCCGCACCCGGGAGCTGCGATGCTCTCTACGTGCCCCCCCCCTCCCCCTCCCCCTCCCGCCCAGTATGGGCGGGGGGTGTACGGGGTGGTGGGTGGGCGCTTACAGAGCATCGGCGCCACACATCCTGTTGTACGTGTGACGTCATGCTTGACGCCAGCACGTAGCGCATGTGACTTTTCATCTGAGCCGCTTTGGCGGGGAATCAGGCTTCTGCGGAGGGCGGTGATTACCGCCGCCGCTGGAGCCCCTCCCAGCCTATGTCGCGCCAGCGTGACGCTGGTACATGCCGGCGTGCACGTGTGGGGCTCCTATAAACGGCCTCCCCTGACACAACTTTTGCCGCCACACTTTCCAGTCATTTCACTGCAGCTCAGCACTTCACTCCAGGTACAAGCTTTGTCCTCACGTAAGTCATTCACTAGGTCTACACACATCCCTCCACGCCATCCTTGGTTTTGTATTTGTTGGCCATTTCACCCTTTTCTTTTTGTTCCCCCTTTTTTTCTCACTATTTTTTATTTTTAGATCCCTTATTGTCATGTCATTTCACGATCACATTATCCACTGAATTCACATTTATTTTTTATTCTTTTTTACATATTTTTCATCTAATTTTTGTTCACTCATTTACATAGTCCCATGTACACTTTTTTATTTAGATCACTCCAGGTTACCATTTGGGGTTACCCTGGTCTTTCACTCATGCACCAGCTTTTGTGTCATGGACCATCGGGAGGTTCTGCTATGGGCGCTCTGCTGCGCGCGGCTATAAGTACCTCAGCTCCCGGGGAAGACTATTCTGGGGACCCTGATTGCATGATCGCAGCACCCCACCGCATTGGACTTTTCTGTGAGTACTTAGGATGGGCAAAATTTGCCTTTCCTCTATATTACCTATCAGAAATAGACTAATGTTATTATTTATTTTATTTTTTACACTCTGCAGACATACCTGAGCATCTGCCCCTGAAGAGTGTCTCTACACGAAACGCGTCGGGCATACGTGATGCTGATTTATGTCTGTAATGGACATATCTAATCCTGGTCTGCAGCAGATTATCAATTTTGACATTCCTATTTATTTATTATGGTCTTATATATTTATATTTTTTATATTCACATTGTCGCTGCTGGTGCTGTTCTTTATGTGATATGTATATATATGAACTCATTCTATGCAATTCAACATTAATATTGTTTTGTAATTATTATACCTATGTAATCTTTCACCCATGCCATGCTTGTATGTTTTGTGTGGGTGGATTCAATATGAATCGGCATACTTATTGTACATGTGGCTTTTATCCATTGCCATATTCTATTGCATTCAATGTTTTACCAATAAAAATTCGCACTCATTTAAACTTGCCTCCACAAAGTCATCCATCTCATTTAAAGTCCCACCTTCCCTTCTTTTTCCATATATCATAGGGATGGAGGCACACCGCATATGTGCCTCATTTAAAGTCCCACTTCCCCCCTCCATTTTTTTTTGCCTGAAGGAAGATTAGTTGAGGAAGAAGGGGGAAGTGACGTCAGTGGAGAGCGACGGGGAAAAAGATTCTACGCGCTTCCACATCTCTCCACTATATTCCCCTATAATGGCAGCGGTAACGGCGGCGGCGATGCTCAAGCAGCTACGAGCGGTGGCCACAGCACAAGGGGCGGACTGGCTGCAGGCTCAGGTCACAGCCATAATGAATGAGGACAGAGCGGCACCGAGCGGGGGGGCACCAGAGACTCCACGTGCGCGCCGTTCCAGGCCGCCAGAGCGCTTCAGCCCTGACCCTTCTCCTGGGGGTCAGAGGCCACATATTCAGCCCAGAGGAAGATCGAGCCAGCCATCCCCCAGTGCTCAGCAAGCTCGGGGAGCCAGACGAGGTGACGGCCAGGGGTCACATCGCAGAGGTCGGAGTGCAGGGATGGGGGAGACCAATGCAACCCACGGCCCCCCCCCCTCAGCGCGTCGCAGATGTCAGGAACAGCCGGACGGTGAGCCGCGGGGGGCTGCGAGCGGTCAGTCGGACCGACAGGCGTCATCAGTCAATCGGGGGGCTGGCCAGGCGGCCGAGGCGGCCAGCAGCCCTATGCCAGACAGAGGAAGAATCGTGAGGAGCGCTGTATCGGTAGTGAACAGAGGCAGAGGGAGAACAACTGAGGCCCAGTACGGTCAGAGGAACAGAAGTTCATCTAAGAGGCCAGGACACGGGTCTGGTGTTGCAGCGCAGCGTGTAGGAAGAGAGCAACAGCGGAGACCCCCGGCAGCCAGAGCGGGACCCTCTGGGGTGCAGTCAGCAGTCGTTCATCAGGAAGAGGTCAGCGACAGATCGGAAGGCGAGCTGTCCGGGTCAGAGAGGGACGAAGACCAGGGACATTCGGCAGCGGTGGATTCCGGAATGGCGGCTGTTGGGCCCAGTCCTGGGTAGTCCGGTGAGTCCAGCTCTACTTTTGCTATTTCTTCTTTGTTAGAAAAATTATTAGAGCAGGGCAGACAAGGGGCTTCATCCGGGGGGGGGGGGGGGTAGTTCAGTGGGGGTGAGTGTGGTTAGGTCACCGGTAGTACAACCTAGGGAGGCAAGTGAAGGGGCGAGCAATAAAGGCTTGCAGGATTTATTGGCTGGTTTGCGGGATTTGGTACAGCGTTTTGAATCAACCATGGGGGACAGTTCGTCACCAGCGCGGGCGTGGGCCACACCACGAGAAAAGGAGACGGCTGCGGTAAAAACGCCGGTTCTGACGGTCGCGGTTGGTGGAGGTGCGGAGACAACGGCAATTGGTGCGGGGTCAGCTGTGGTTGATCTGCCTGGAACGTCAACTGGCGTTTCGGTCTCGGACAGCCAGGAAAAAACAGGGGAAAAGAAGGCGGAGTCAGTCAGATTGGTTGATGCTGCAAAAAGTGAGGTGTATGTCTGCTTTGAAGGCCCATTGGGAGCACATCTTAAAGCAGAAGTTAAGGAGAAAATTTGGAAAGGGGAATATGTGGAGATATTCACATTATTACCTTTGGAGAAATTCAATCTGGATAGATTGAAACCAGAAGAACGCAAGAAAGAGGATGAAGAAAAACGCAGGTATCGGCTGATTCCGCGTACTTTTTCTAATTGGCTACAGGCGTTCGCTATCCTGGTGAGTGTGGTTGGGGAAAAGGCCCCCGAGCACTGCTCGGCCTTATTTGTGTATTTAGATGCCATTAGCGAGGCACACCGGACTTACGGAGGAGTGGCGTGGCTGCGATATGACGAGCAGTTTAGGCAACGGATGGCCGTCCAACCTTCACTACGCTGGGATCATAAGGACATCAGCCTGTGGATGAAGATTATGACTGCGGCGAGGGCTCCGAACCAGTTTTTTCAGGCAGGGGTCGGAGGTAACGCAGCTCCAGGACAACCGATTGACAAAAAATGGGGCTTTTGTTGGCAGTTTAATGAAGGCACCTATAAGTTTGGTGCAACCTGCCGGTTCAAGCACACATGCTCTGGTTGCGGGGGATCTCATGCCCTGTCCAAGTGCTTCAGAAGAGGAAAGGGGCATGGGGGAGAGCCTGCGAACAAAAGGGACGACTCCAGTGCTGGTGGAAAGGATGCGTCCTTTTCTCAGTAGATACCCCGACCGAGAGGCAGCACAGTTATTAGACTCAGGATTTGAGAATGGTTTTAAAATACCGTGTTCCTTGGATGCAGCACCTCCCTTAGCAAAGAATTTACGGTCGGCCCTCATGCATCCGTCAGTGGTTGCGAATAAATTGGAAAAAGAGGTACAATTAGGGCGCATGGTCGGTCCTTTTACCTCAGCCCCACTTCCGGGATTGGTGGTTTCCCCTTTGGAAGTAGTCCCTGAGAAGGAGCCAAATAAATTTAGGTTGATTCATCATCTTTCTTTTCCGAAGGGTGCGTCAGTCAACGATTCAATTGCGCCGGAAATGTGTGCGGTGACGTATACTTCCTTTGATGCAGCAGTATCATGGGTGCGGCGCTATGGGCGGGGGGCACTGCTGGCGAAAGCAGATATTGAATCTGCTTTTCGGCTTTTAGCACCGGAAAAGACGGAGGGCCCTACGTCCACTATCGTTTTTCTGGGAATTGAGATAGATTCCATGAGTATGGAGTGCCGACTGCCGGCGGACAAGCTGGGAAATCTCATAACGGAAGTGCGTGGGACCATTGGCAAGCGCAAGGTGCAATTGAGGCAGCTCCAATCGTTATTGGGCAAACTAAATTTTGCTTGCCGAATAATTCCCATGGGCAGGGTTTTTTGCCGGCGGTTGTCGGCAGCGACTGCGGGGGTCACGGCCCCCACTCACTTTGTGACGCTTAACAAGGAACACAGAGAGGACTTATGGGTATGGCATGAGTTCCTAGAATCATTCAATGGGCGCGCTTTGTGGATGTCAGGTCCCATCAGTAACTGGGATCTCGAATTATTTACGTATGCAGCAGGTTCTACGGGCTACGGGGCCATTTTTCAAAGGAATTGGAGCGCAGCACGCTGGCCCCCAACGTGGGTGGAGGCTGGGTTCTTGAAGAACCTGGTCCTGCTGGAACTTTTTCCAATTGTAGTGGCAATGGAAATATGGGGGGAATCCTTTCGTAACTTGAAAGTGCGGCTCAACTGCGACAACCTAGGTGTTGTCCAAGTGATTAACCGTTTGTCAGCCAAGTCATTGCCAGTGGTTAGGTTGCTGAGGCATTTAGTATTGCGCTGTTTGAAACTGAATGTTTTCATCTATGCTGTACACTTACCTGGAGTGGAAAACACCTTAGCTGATGCACTGTCTCGTTTTCAGTGGGACAGGTTTCGGGAATTGGCACCAGACGCGGAGCAGCAGGGGGTTACCTGCCTGGACTGGATGTGGACCGTTGCATTGGGAACGCGGCCAGGTGGATCCAAAACTCAGTGAGTAAGGCCACTTGGGACGCTTACTCCAAGGTATGGCAAGAATGGCTGGCATGCTTAAATAGGCTAGAAATCGACCCTGCGAGCCGGGAGGTGCCTCAGGCGATGCTGTATTTTATTAATATGGGATTTGAGCGGGGCATCTCGGCAGCTGCCATCGATACGAAAATGGCGGGTTTGGCCTTTCTTTTTAAGCTGCAAGGGATGCGGGACCATACAAAAGATTTTTGGGTGAGGCAAGCAGTGAAAGGTTATAGGAAAGCGCACAAGAGGAGGGATGGTCGGCGCCCGGTGTCTTTTGACATGTTGCACGGCCTATTCAGGCAGATAGAACAGATTTGCTGTTCAAAGTTTGAAAGTGCTTTATTTGGTGCGGCGTTTGCATTAGCATTCTTTGGGGCGTTGCGGGTGAGCGAACTGGTTAGCCCGTCTAAGCGTGCAAAAGGGGGACTTCAATGGGATGATCTGGAGTATTCAAAGGATTCAGTTCGTATTTATATTAAACGGTCAAAAACTGATCAGGTGGGGAAGGGAGTACAACTGGAGGTGTTCCGGATTGCGAAATCACATATATGTCCGGTAGCAGCGGTGGCAGCATTTAGGGATATGCGCCCGCGATGTCCGGGGTCATTTTTAATTCATGCAGACGGCTCGTCCTTGTCGAAATTTCAATTTATAGCCATGTTCAAGAAGTGTTTATCTGCGGCCGGCTATGACCCCACCAGTTATTCGTCCCACTCTTTTCGTATAGGTGCGGCCACGGAAGCGGCCAGGGCGGGGCTCAGTTCTGAGGCAGTGAAGCGCATTGGCAGGTGGGACTCAGATAGATTTAAGCGTTATATCCGCCCACATTTATTGCAGGCTTGTTGAAAGTGGGTAGTTTTTCTTATAATTCTGAGGGGTTCAGGGTTAATGTTGGGTAATTTATTGTGGTGTTTTGTTAATATTGCTTTGCAGGTGACTCAGTGGCCCTGGTTTGGATATTGAGCCACTCATTTGTTTTCTGGGGGGCCAAACGAGCAGATGTTCGGCCGAATGGTAGGCAGCTGGGTATTCCAAGGCAGGAGGCACGGGTAAGATGGATTGGGTTATCGGGGATGCTGTGGAACAGGGTACGGTCAGAAGTTCACAAGTTTGCTCGGTGGGACAGGGCTCCAGATGTTTTAGTGCTTCATGTGGGGGGAAACGACATGGGGGTTAGGTCCATGAGGGATCTCATCCGAGATATAAAATGCGATGTTTTACGCCTGCAGGCTGCATTTCCTAGGATGGTGATAGTATGGTCAGACATGGTGGGGAGGAGGTCATGGCGCTGGGCTTTGTCTGATAAAAAGGTTGACAGGGCCAGTGTAAAAGTTAATAAGGAGGTTAGCAGGTTTATTATGAGGAATGGGGGCGTGACCATACGGCACAGGGAGTTGGAGGTGGATACTTGGAGGTACCTTAGGAGTGATGGGGTGCACCTTAATGAAGTGGGCACTGATCTTTGGGCACTTGGTTTGCAGGAGGGGGTACAGCGTGCTTTGAAGGTGTGGAGGTGCGCGCAAGGGTAAGGTTTTACCCCTTGCGCGCGGTGGCAGTGGTTTGGGTCTGTGAGGAGGAGGAGATTTATGGTATGGTGATATAACCTGGTTGGTACCCATATATAATATGGGCTGTTTTTTGTACCTTCCGGTTACGAGGGGTTAACCAGGAAGGGGAAAAGTTAGGTCACTGAGAAGGTTGGGTACTGTCTCACAGTCTGGGGTTAGCGACTGGAGGCCTAAAGTTTACGAGGTTTTACGCAGTGACCTGTGGGTGTGTTCCCCTCCTAGACTCCAATAAGTTCTGAGAAATTATTATTAAAAGTTATTTAAAAAGTTATTTAAAAAGTTATTTTAAAATGTTATATATTGATTTTATATTTTATTAATAAAAGGCCGGCAAGGCCATTTACTCCAACACGTTGTCACGTCATTTGTGGGAGTATTTAGAGGGGTATTTACTTATGATAAGGGGTAGCTTTGAGGACTGAGGTAAGTCCTTCACAGGTCATGTATCTCTAAAGCTAATCTCCTCCAATGCGAAGGGACTCAATATCCCAGAAAAAAGATCTTTGGTCCTTCAAGAAATGCATAAAAACCATGCACCTTTGGGGTTTATTTACTAAAGGCAAATCCACTTTGCAGTTGCTGTAGATCTGAGGGGGACATGCAAGGAAAGAAAAAACAGCATTTTTGCTTGCACATGATTGGATGATAGAAATCAGCAGAGCTTCCCCTCATTTCGATCTTCCCCTCAGATCTACAGTGACTGCACTTCCAAGGGCACTTGCAGTGCTCACCTGTAGTGCAAAGTGGAGTTGCCTTTAGTAAATCAGCCCCATTATATTTGTTTATCTGTGTTGCCATTTACTAACCATTGCTATCTGACACTTTTTCATGCTTCCGCTGAGGACTCTAAGACGAAAGGTGTAGCAACCTTTCTAGCTAAGCTCCTTAACTTCCAGCTTACTGCCCAGTTGGCAGATCCAGGAGGGAGATACCTCTTTCTCAAGGCCAATATAGGACATTGGCTTATTACCAAATATATATTGCCTTAATGAGAAACAGGTTTCTTTTTTCAAGAAGATAGGTGACCTCCTAAGGACCTTCCATTCGGGAACATACTTCCATGAATTTACCGCTCAACCCACTTCTAGACTCCTTGAGTGGTTCCTCATCTTTTCCCTACTGGGCACTACGCCAAAATAAAACGACAACTTTCCGCCCTGACTCTTCGTGATACCTGGCGATTTCTTCACCTGACCGTGAAAGACTACACATTTTTTTCTCACCACCACACTGGAAATATTGTAGAATAGACTATTTCTTCTAGACTCAAACTGATCTAACCTATTAAGTCACGACTGGACCCGTGTCCGATCATCATCCTATCATGATGACTCTGTGCTTCCCTGAATGTGATACAAGATCGAAACTATGGCGACCTTCCTTGTTGGCAGACCCGTGCATTTTCAGAGGTCTTGAAACCAGACTTAAGGCATATTTGGATCTGAATGTGACTGATACCTTGGAGACATCTCAATGGGAGGCACATAAATGCGTCATGAGAGGTGAGTGCATAGCACTATCTACCAAACTTAAGAGCGAGAAACAGGCACACATTGCTGCCTTATTGGCTAAGATCGCTAATCTGGAGCTAGCACATAAAGCCACCACCCTTCTTCAAACATTGCTACAGACTAGACAGGCCCTGTTAAAAGAAGTGGGGGAACTGGCCAGTAGGAGATTTACCTTGAGCCATAAAATATTCTTTGAACATGCTAATAAAAGTGGGAAACTGCTGGCCTGGATTCTATTTTCTTTCTAGTCCCCCGCCTTGACCCCCAGAGGATTAGTAGGTTGACCTGCTTGATATGACCTTGCTCACCCTCTCGTGGATACAGCCCTGGGTCTATTAGTTCTTAACCTTGGCGACCACACTAACCTAGTGATTAGACAGGTGGAAGTGAAAAAAACACCAGAGTCCAAATTAAGAGTCCTGTGCACTTGAAACCACTACAATAGCCAATACATGGGTACCCTGTCTACTAAATGTACCTCGTGATTGTTATACTGCAAAGTTGTCTACTTGAAGAATGAGGTAAATGTTTTCTTTTTTCTCTAGGTAGCTCCCTCTACTGTAGGTAAGTTGCTAGAGGCAGTAGTTTTTTTTTTTGTTACAGCCAGTGCAGGTAAATTTAGGCAGGCCTAGGCCTGTTTGTTTTTGATCTGGGGGGCTGGGAGTGGTTTGAGATTAGCAGCAGGTGACTGATATGTGGCTTCATCTCTCTGGCGCCTCCCTCTGGTTTTCAGACGGTTCTGGAATAGAGGTGGGAAGAGAAGATTGGAGTGACATGTGGTGTATCTGGGAGCCCTGACCAATCCCCAACTAGGATTGGCAGGGGGAAGGCCTCCTATATATATACCCAGGGTCAGCCTGCTGGAGGAGGAGATTTTGGGTGGAAGAACTGAGTGATGGAGTGTTAGGCTGTCGTGGCCTTTGAGGGAGCCCCCTTTCTGGGGGGGGGGTGACCTTGGGCCTGGAGCTTGGGAGCTGGGAAGGAACCGCTCCATACAACCCAAACGAGAGGTGTCCTCAACAGGAGCAGGAGAAGGACAGCGGGGAACATTGCCAGGCAAGTCATCATGAAGGATCCATCCGGGGTCGGTGAGTGAGAGGCACAGGAGTGGATGTAAAGCCAGAAGTAAAGACTGTCGTGTTGTTAGGTTTAGAGACAAACTGCTGCAACCAGGAGGGTTGGCAGAGCTTGTGCAGGACTGACTGGGACCAGTAGTCCATCAAGTAACAGCTAGCACAAAAAGACTTTTCAGTTGCTATTGGTTGCTACACCAAAGGGGACTGCAGACCCCTGCCAACAAATGGCGAATCCATAACTGTTAGGCCTTATTCAGAGTGGGGCCTAACCATGTGCTATCTGTGCCAGGAATCAAGCATTGTGCAGTAGAGGAAGCGGAGATGACTCATAAGTGATGAGTGTGGAGCTTTAGAGACTGCAAGTACAGATTCCAAATATCTTTTCATCTATCAAATTCATTTATCTGGGCATCCCATGTCCCTTTACCCCATCCAAGTAAAATCCCTCAATAAACAACAAAAACAAGCTGACGGACTGTTCATTTTCTAGCAAACTGTGACTGGAGGCGAATGCTTGGCTGAGCATGGTGACAGGTAGAACTACTACACTCACTCAGCGACCCCATGGGGGCACCTCTAAATCTATTTTCAAATCCTTTTATATTTCAATGACATCACATGCATTCTTCTTTGTAAAGTGGTTTGACTGTACTGTGGTCACGAACATTTGTCTGTCCTTGTAAAACAATGCTAAATGGTATCAAGGCTTTTCGCTATTACCTATATTTTGTATTTTATCTTAAAAGCCAATAAAAACGTTATGAAACTAAAAATCGTAATTTCATTATTGGAACACAGTATTTAATTATTCATAGATGATCCAAAAGTGGTCCAACTGAGGGGTAGACTGTAATAGTAGCAAAACACTAACAGGCCCAAATACCAAAAACAATAGAAATGGGGGCAGTCAGTAGCTCAAAGACCTGCCTGAAGGACCTGAAGGCATGACCTATACTCACCTTCATTCCAGCAATATGGTGTCCACGAGTACTCTTGCCAGCCGTTGACATGTTCAGCCAGTCTTCTTCTGATGGTCAGCAGATGCTGAAATTGTATAGCGAGTTCTGTGTGTGCCCAAACATCTGAAAAGCACCACAAGGGCTGGAGGGCACCGAAAAACACAGCCACTTGCCTGAAGGTCTGGAAAGTGCCACAGAAAAACCTCCATGCTTGAAGGTCTAGAAAGTGCCACAGACAAAGCCCCAAGCTTGAAGGTCTGGAAAGCAGCACTGGCACATCCCTGTGCCCACAAGTCTGGAAAGCACCACAAGTAGAGCCCTATGCCTGAAGGTCTGGGAAGTACCACAGACAAAGCTCCATGCTTGAAGGTCTGGAAAGTGCCACAGACAAAGCCCCAAGCTTGAAGGTCTGGTAAGCATGACTGGCACATCCCTGTGCCCACAAGTCTGGAAAGCACCAGAAGTAGAGCCCTGGCTATGCCTGAAGGTCTGGAAAGTGCCACAGACAATGCTCCATGCTTGAAGATCTGGAAATTACCACAAGCACAACCCTGTGCCCAGAACTCTGGAAAGCAACACAAGCAGAGCCCTATGCCTGAAGGCCTGCAAAGTGCCACAGACAGAGCCCCATGCTCAAAGGTCTGGAAAGTGCCACAGACAAAGCCCAGTGCTCGAAGGTTGTGGAAAGCACCACAAGCACAGCCCTGTGCCCACAAGCCTGGAAAGCACCACAAGCAAAGCCCCATTCGTGAAGGTCTAGAAAGCACCACAAGCAGAGCCTCCTGCCCGAGGGTCACATCATTTCAGGCAGGCCCTGCAATCTTCAGTCTTGTGGGGTCTGGGTATGGCCTTGACTACCGCCAAGAAAACACTGATCTGGATAGCTACATAAGGAGCCCAGGGTAATGTAGATAAAGTCTTGATTGAAGCAAAAAATATCTTGAACAAAACTTAAAATAGTAAAACTTGTAAACTTTTCTCAGTAGAGGTAAGACGTCTATCCTGTTAGGACACTACAGTTGCAGAAAACCCCAGAAAACCCATGAAATTGGGATTTTTATACTTACCGTACAATCTACTTTTTGGGGTTCATTAAAGGACACCGGTCCCACCCCTCTGTGTTGTGACCTACGCCTAATTTAGTGGTTTTTTTACAAACTTGAAACATGCAGGGAGTGGGAGGGGTTTATACCTGGCTAGCCAATGATTTCATGTTTGCCATTGTCCAAATGTTCCTTTAGGCAGCAGCATATCCCAATTATCAATGAAAAACTGGATCCTGGATCCCTTATTGAACAATTCATTTTTTTACTTTATGGAAGCCATCCTGTATGTGGACTCATTTTAAGCTATTAATGAAGCATTTACGTTGCACCTTAAAAAACAAATGCATTGGAAACTGTTAGCAAAGGTCTCTTTAGGAATCAATCGCAGAACCGCTGTCACACATTCTTGGATTGCCGCCATGTCCTCAAAACATTGTCTTGACCTTGGACTTTTGCAGGCGACTCTTTTTGGGTCGCGGGGAAGTCAGTGAACGCCATTCCATTGATTGCCGCGTGGATTGCGGATGGAACTGGTAGTACCAGGACTCATCCCGTGATGATGGTTGGCAAAAAGGGTCACACAGGGTAATGAAATCTCTAGAGGTTTCCATCCGTTTTGCTTTCTCTTCGTCTGTCAGCTTGTGCGGCACGAAGGAAGGATACTGGTGGACAGCGCTCAATGGACTGGATATAGAAATGGTGACAAAGTCAAAGTCAGTGGAGCCATAAAAAAAAGCAATGTTTTTATTCCATCAATAACAAGATAATGAATAAAAAAGTTGAAATTAAAATAAAATGAGCCAAAGATACCACTTTAGATCCCAAGGGCATTGAAGGGGTAACACCATCCTGAGGGCCAGCTTGTGGAGCATGGAGGGGCGCCAATGTCCATGCTATGAAGGATGGAAACCTGGTCTGGGGAAGGGACCTGATGGCTGAAGTCAGAGATACAGGCGTGTGTGGGAGGTGGTGTGTTGCCACCGGGGACCCAGTGTGATCCAGTAACACTGCCTTGAAGGTGTCTCTGCTGATTAAGGTGAAGGAGAACAACCATTGGTGGCCCATCCATTGGGAGCGCCCCTCCCCCAATCTACATGCAGGGCGCCGGGCGCATGGATTTTAACCTTTTTTTTTTTAAGCACCTGATTAGAGCCTGAGGCTCTAATTGGCTTCAAAAAAGGGTGGGCTCGGGGCACAGAGCACTGTGCCCTTAGCCCACCCAGTTGTGTGACAATAGCGAATTAATATTCGCTGTTGTCTTCCTGATTCTCCTTCCAGCCAATCAGGAAGCGGGTCCTGAGTCTCAGGACCCACTTCCTGTTCGGCCGGGAGGAGAAGCCCCGACTCTTCCCTTATCCTCCTGGAGCGAGGAGCAGCAGCCCTCCGTGTCATCTTCCTCCTCACGGTAAGGCCTCTACGGTGCGAGTTTTGAAGCCCCCCCAAAATATTGAGCACTGGCTGCCACTGGGAACAACCAACCAGGAACCAGAACTGGAGACCAGAGAAGCCGACCCGTGCTGGTGGCGTCTGGATGACGTTCAGTACCAGCCGGAAGTGTGAAGGAAGGTGGAGGCCCAGGAACCAGTGTGGAACGTAGGCTCGTCTGTTGCCGTGACTAGTCACTAGTCAGTTCCTGGGACTCTTTGTTCCTTTTTCTTCCTCAGTTCCTGGGCCTCCACCTTCCTTCACACCTCTGGCTGGTACTGCAAGTCCTCCAGACGCGCCCACCATCAGCATGGCTTGGCTTCCCTTGTCTCTGGTTCTGGTTCCTGGTTGGTTGTTCCCCTCCACCTTGATCGGCAGAGACACCTACAAGGCAGTGTTACTGGATAACAGCTGGGTCCCCGGTGGCAACACACCATCTCACAACCCGCGGCAGTGTCACCTCCCACACACGCCTGTATCTCTGATTCTAGCCATCAGTCCCTTCCCCAGACCAGGCTTCCATCCTTCATAGCATGGACATTGGCGCCCCTCCAGATGATGTTAACCCTTCAATGCCCGTGGGAATCTAAAGTGGTATTGTTGCCTCATTTTCATTTAAACTTTTTTATTCATTATCTTGTTATTGATGGAAACAAATTTTTTTTTTATTTATGGTCCCGTTGACTTTGTCACCATTTCTACATCCAGTCTATTGAGCGCCGTCCACCAGTATCCTACCTCTCACACGGACTATGTTCCACTGCCCGCAGCGGGTTTACCCTGGTGGTCACGTGTGCTCCAAGCTAGGTGGTACTTCGGTCTCCGGTTCCTGGTTGGTTGTTCCCCTCCACCTTGATCGGCAGAGGCACCTACAATGCAGTGTTACTGGATCACAGCTGGGTCCCCGGTGGCAACAAACCACCTCCCACACACGCCTGTATCTCTGATTCCAGCCATCAGGTCCCTTCCATAGACCAGGCTTCCATCCTTCATAGCATGGACATTGGCGCCTCTCCATGCTCCACCAGCTGGCCCTCCAGATGATGTTCACCCTTCAATGCCCGTGGGAATCTAAAGTGGTATCGTTGGCTCATTTTCATTTAAACTTTTTTATTCATTATCTTGTTATTGATGGGGAAATTTTTTTTTTAATTTATGGCCCCCGTTGACTTTGTCACCATTTCTACATCCAGTCAATTGAGCGCTGTCCACCAGTATCCTACCACTCACACGGACTATGTTCCACTGCCCGCAGCGGGTTTACCTTGGTGGTCACGTGTGCTCCAAGCTAGGTGGTACTTCTCGACGTGTCTCTGGATAGCCATGTGCATGCGAGCGCACCTGGCCCATGTTGCCGTTGAGATATCGGACCATTCACCAAACTTTTTTAGACAGACCTCGTATGAAAAAGAGGAGCAACTGGCATTTTCGGCAGAGGCAGCACCAACATATCTGACCATCCAGGCTTATAGGTCTATGCAGCTACAGAGCACAGCAGTAGTGGGTGGATTACAATACTATTGGCAGGTAACGCGGCTTCTCTATCATTTTTTTTTCAATGATGCATTTAGCCGTTTGGTTGGAGCTACACTTTAACACCGCCGCTGGGGCTTGTCACCCATCCAATAACCAAATCCTGTTTTGTTTATTGCCGCTGGATCATATTTTATCTTGTTGGGGTCTAATAACAGAAGACATCTATTACCAAAATCAATAACAATTAAGTTTTGTGAAAGCAGCTTGAGGTCTGTAATAAGTATGCGATCGTCCCTGGATAAATCGTTATATAAAGGCTCTGGAAAGGGCCCGTAAGCCACACGCACCAACCAGACATTGCGGGCCTTTAACTACAGTGTGTCTCCCGTAGACGAGACAGTTCCACATACCCGGGGAAAAGAAAGGATGCTGCACATCTTTGTAACACACGCATGTTTTCCCAGCTTTGTCTTAATAAAAATGCTGTGTGTGCAGAAAGATAACCATTGATCCTGCCAGAACTCCAGTGAGCTCCTAACTTACTGTAGTGTGATCCTGCCAGAACTCCAGTGAGCTTCTAACTTCCTGTAATGTGATCCTGCCAGAACTCCAGTGAGCTCCTAACTTCCTGTAGTGTGATCCTGCCAGAACTCCAGTGAGCTTCTAACTTCCTGTAGTGTGATCCTGGCAGAACTCCAGTGAGCTCCTAACTTCCTGTAGTGTGATCCTGCCAGAACTCCAGTGAGCTTCTAACTTCCTGTAGTGTGATCCTGGCAGAACTCCAGTGAGCTCCTAACTTTCTGTAGTATCATCCTGCCAGAACACCAGTGAGCTTCTAAGTTCCTGTAATGTGATCCTGCCAGAACTCCAGTGAGCTCCTAACTTCCTGTAATGTGATCCTGCCAGAACTCCAGTGAGCTCCTAACTTCCTGTAGTGTCATCCTGCCAGAACACCAGTGAGCTCCTAACTTCCTGTAGTGTGATCCTGGCAGAACTCCAGAGAGCTCCTAACTTCCTGTAGTGTGATCCTGCCAGAACTCCAGGTTGATTCCACCAGCCTCACACCAGGCAGACTGATGCTCTTTCACAGCAAACCACCTTTGCTCCTCTCAGTGGGGGTAATTTATAGTGCCTAACTGCTTACAGTCCCCATATGTTGGGTTTTGTGTCTGGCTACGCCTGCATGTGCCCTGCTGAGTTGAGTCTGATGACCCTCTGGAAGATACCATTGATATACACCTGGTGTCTTGTACATAATGATTACTTATTTTGTGCACCCTTTTCTTATTCCCTGAAGAAGGATTATACAAAACATTTTCTGAAACGCGTTGGGTTCGGGTTCAGCTGTGAACACCTTGAAGCCTGTTGTGCCATTATTCCATCCTGACCGGCTCGGTGCTCCAGCCCAATTGGGTGCTTGTTTTGTTATTTTATCATCATGCTATGCTCTTATGTATTTTATTATCCCCTCTTAGGAAATACTTATATATTATGTGAAGAATAAACTTTGTTATATTTTATACCTTGTATTACTTTTTCACACTCCCCTAACCTGCCTCTAATGTCCATGCTGGGGCAATTTCTTTCTTAACTTCCTGTAGTGAGATCCTGCCAGAACTCCAGTGAGCTCCTAACTTCCTGTAGTGTGATCCTACCAGAAATCCAGTGATCTTCTAACTTCCTGTAGTGTGATCCTGCCAGAACTCCAGTGAGTTCCTAACTTCCTGTAGTGTGATCCTGCCAGAACTCCAGTGAGTTCCTAACTTCCTGTAGTGTGATCCTGCCAGAACTCCAGTGAGTTCCTAACTTCTTGTAGTGTGATCCTGCCAGAACTCTGGTGAGCTCCTAACTTCCTGTAGTGTGATCCTGCCAGAACTTCAGTGAGTTCCTAACTTCCTGTAGTGTGATCCTGCCAGAATTCCAGCGACCTTCTAACTTCCTGTAGTGTCATCCTGCCAGAACTCCAGTGAGCTTCTAACTTCCTGTAGTGTGATCCTGCTAGAACTCCAGTGAATTCCTAACTTCCTGTAGTGTGATCCTGCCAGAACTCCAGTGACCTAACTTCCTGTAGTGTGATCCTGCCAAAACTCCAGTGACCTAACTTCCTGTAGTGTGATCCTGTAAGAACTCTAATTAGCGCCTAACTTCCTGTAGTTTGATCCTGCCAGAACTTCAGTGAGCTCCTAAATTCCTGAAGTGTGATCCTGCTAGAACTCCAGTGAGCTTTTAACTTCCTGTAATGTGATCCTGTCAGAACTTCAGTGAGCTCCTAAATTCCTGTAGTGTGATTCTGCCAGAACTCCAGTGAGCTTCTAACTTCCTGGAGTGTGATCCTGCGAGAACTCCAGTGACCTAACTTCCTGTAGTGTGATCCTGCCAGAACTCCAGTGAGCTTCTAACTTCCTGTAGTGTGATCCTGCGAGAACTCCAGTGACCTAACTTCCTGTAGTGTGATCCTGCCAGAACTCCAGTGACCTAACTTCCTGTAGTGTGATCCTGCCAGAACTTCAGTGAGCTCCTAACTTCCTGTAGTGTGATCCTGCCAGAACTCCAGTGAGCTCCTAACTTCCTGTAGTGTGATCCTGCCAGAACTCCAGTGACCTAACTTCCTGTAGTGTGATCCTGCCAGAACATCAGTGAGCTTCTAACTTCCTGTAGTGTGATCCTGCCAGAACTTCAGTGAGCTCCTAACTTCCTGTAGTGATCTGGCATTGCTGCACCAAAATCCCAAGCAATGTTGTCAGCCCTGCCCAGTTCTACTCTGCTGGACTACAGAAAATCTCTCCTCTAGGGTTTGGAGATGAAGAGAGGGGAATAAGTAACTTTACTTGGGCATTATACCCTGAGACGGCTCTGCAGGCCCGGTGGTGAGTAGATATGCTGCAGCAAACGGTGGATGTAGCCTCGTAGACATTTCCCCAAACTCAGCACAATAATCTTTAAAAAAAATAAACCTCATAAATTACACACATATATATCTTGACAGAGAGCCAACACTTTGTGTATGCCTACCTTAAAGGAGAACTTCTTCAAAATAGTCAGGGACAGCTTAGTAATCGGCAACTGTTGAGACAACAAACACTTTGTTTAGAAGTAAGCCATTACAATATAGCAAACAGGGTGCAGGGGTCAGAAATATGTCTACATAGCGTATTTAATGCAGGGGTCAGGAGTACGTAATGTACAGGCCAATGTACAGAATGCAGTGGTCAAGAGTATTTATCACAGAACTAAACCTTCCTTTTCAGCCAATGAAGCTTCCATCTTGGCCTCTGTTTGATATGCAACTGTCATCGTGCTGCACATGTGATCAGGTGAGACACCGGGCATTTGATGGTTTGACAGTTTGGTCGAGGACACAAGCAAACGTGAAAGTTAGCATTCCCGGCATGCTTGGAATGTAACTATTTTTTGAAACATTTGAATACATTTTTTTTTAAGGCCACAAAAATAAGATTTTTGTACGTATGGTAAAATCTCTTTTTTTTTTTTTAGGTCCATTGAGGGACACAGGATTTGTAGAAATTCTTAAATAGTCAGGTTATACTGCCACCTTCAGGAGGTTAGGACAATGACAAACAAGAGATGTTAAGCCAGCTCCTGTATAACTCCACCTCCAACTGTCATGCCTCAGTTTTGTAAGCAAGGAATACAAAAGACCAAATATACTTAGAGGGAGGACCCGTGTTCCTCAACGGGCTTCAACAAAAAGATTTTACGGTAGGTATAAAGAACATAAATTTCTTCATTGTCCATTGAGGGACAGAGGAAATTGTTGAAGACTCAAGTCAAGACTTCAAGAAGCAGTCCAGCTGTTGTGTTGGCAAAGCCATGAACAGAACCAACAAGTGGAAATCTGCAAAGAGTATCAAAGGTATCAACATCTGAAAAAAAGGGGCAACAAAATTTGGAATTGCCATGACCAGGGGGAGGGCACCTACACTATATTAACAAAAGTATTGGGACGCCTGCTTTTACACGCACATGAACTTTAATGGCATCCCAGTCTTAGTATGTAGGGTTCAATATTGAGTTGGCCCACCCTTTGGAGCTATAACAGCTTCAACTCTTCTGGGAAGGCCGTCCACAAGGTTTAGGAGTGTGTCTATGGGAATGTTTGACCATTCTTCCAGAAGCGCATTTGTGAGGTCAGGCACTGATTTTGGATGAGAAGGCCTGGCTAAGGTGTTCGGGTTGAGGTCAGGAGACTGTGCTGGCCACTCATTCCTCCACCCCAAACTCGCTAATCCTTGTCTTTATGGACCTTGCTTTGTGCACTGGTCCAAATCATTCGGTGGAGGGGGGATTGTGGTGAGGGGTTCTTTTTCAGGGGTTGGGCTTGGCCCCTTAGTTCCAATGAAGGAAAATCTTAAGGCATCAGCATTCCAAGACATTTTGGACAATTTCATGCTCCCAACTTTGCGGGAACAGTTTGGGGATGGGCCCCTTCCTGTTTCAACATGACTGCGCACCAGTGCACAAAGCAAGGTCCATAAAGACATGGATGAGGGCATTTGGGGTGGAGCAACTTGACTGGCCTGCATAGAGTCCTGACCTCAACCCAATCGAACACCTTTGGGATGGATTTGCGCGAAGACTTGAGCCAGGCCTTCTTGTCCAACATCAGCGCCTGAGCTAACAAACTCGCTTCTGGAAGAATGGTCAAACATTCCCATAGACACTCTTAAACCTTGTGGATGGCCTTCCCAGAAGAGTTGAAGCTGTTATAGCTGCAAAGGGTGGGCCAACTCAATATTGAACCCTACGGACTAAGACTGGGATGCCATTAAAGCTCATGTGTGTGTAAAGACAGGTGTCCCAGTACTTTTGGTAATATAGTGTAGGTTTAACCAGGTACTTGGGACCAGGACAAATATAAACCCCCAAGGGAAGACAGAAAGGCTCCCAAGCCTCAATCATCGGATGGAAGACGAGCCAACCATCCACCAACAAAGCAATGGAACGGCATATGAACAGGAGAAAAGAATAGACCAGAAACAAAAGGTGATCAGAAAAATGTAATTTTTCTGGGCCAACCCTAGGAGCATAAACAGGCATACTATGCCCATTGACAATGTCAGATGATGACTAAACGCGTCTGGGAAGGCACGCACTGACGTCACCACGCCCTCGCAGTAGGAGAACGGGCTCCGCTTATCTTGTATGCCGGCCGGCTTTCGTATGCTTTAACTGTGAGTGACTACATGTTTTAAAATAAATGTTTAGAAGATATCACACTATGGCCAATCTTCTTTTCTTCTGAGCTACCTGGGTTTCCCATTTGAACATGTGGATACGTGGATACCACGAGTGAGCCTTGGAGATTTACCCCCCACCATCCGAACACCGGGATTGTTAGCAAGCTTAAAGACCTTGGCTGGGCTATAGCCACTTGCCTTCTTAAAGCTTGCCGTCTGGTAAGCTGAATTAACAGCTACGGTGGATGGGCACCTTAATCTATAGGCACACGGTGGTGGTGTTTTATGCTCCTAATCGACATTTTTTCCTTGATGTCATTTATTATGGACTTTAATTTCTAGCGCAGCTTTCTTTATCTCTTATACTATGCCCAATAGTGAAAAAAAAAACAGCTTGACAACTACACTAAAGGGCTTAACACACCTAACCCTTGACTTCCAGGAAAGGAAGCTCGGACAGATAGGACATGTCCAGAAAAAGACCGACCGGTTCATAACTGTAGGTTAGGTTGTATATTCCTGACCCCTGACTTCAGGGAAAAGGGGGTATACAAAAGAGATGGGATTAATACCTGACAGACAACTAATCTGTCTAAATCTACAGCTATTCAAGACATAATGCCTAAAAACACATAACAAATGTCATTCACGTCATTTTGTTTGCGTTCAACATTTGATTTTGGAAGGATTTTAAATTTTCCAAATGAAAACCACATACATTGTAAAAAATTCATCCATTTGAGAAAAAAAATTCCATCCTGCTCCTTCAAACAAATGTTCTGACAACGATAACATTCTGCTAGTGTATGGTCAACTCTAAAAAAAAAAAAAAAAACCTGAACGGTTCTATCCCTGAGGGTGGGGCGATTAAGAATACCTGCATGAAAAAGAAAACAAACATGAAGATATATTGTAAAGCAACCTGTTGTACAAGAACATCAGGATAGAAAGAAAAAAAATCCTAACCAGCACCCATTGGGGCTTAGAGGTGTGTACACCACACTGCAAGTCTGCCTAACTTAGAGTAGAATTTCCAAAAAAATCATCTAGCCTACCCCTTTGAAAACAGAAGTCGAGGAGCAAGGGTAGAAATCCTAGTATTAGCACTGGGAATATTTTCCTGATAGAACAGGAAGAATTTCGGGAGACTTCATCAGAGCTCAGTTAGCACAAGAGGATTATCTTGCAGTTGTTCAGATCCACCAAAAATCCTCTTTCCCTCTTGGGGAAATGTAACGTGTCCAACCTGCTGACCCTTCATGGAGTAGGCAGAACCTTCCCAGTAATGGATGCTTCCTAGCAAGGAAGAAGTAGGGGGGAAACTCCCATGAAGGTGGGGTGCTGCATGGTGCGGTGGCAATAATTCACATAGTCAGGTGCAATGTAAAGCATTGCAGCAAGAGTCCACAATAGACCCGGTGGGAAAGCTATCCAGCCAGGCACACCCACAGTTTCGGATAACATGAAGAAGCAGGTTTCAGCTGAACCGACAGCATCTGTTGTAAGGGGGCAGAATGGCTGTCTCGTGCCCAAACACGAAGGTATCAAGAGAGATGTGACCCTATGCTTTCCCCCCTCCTGGGGAAAAGTAATGTGTCCAACCTGATGACCCTTCAAGGGAAGGAGGACCTTCCAGTAATAGATACCTTCCAGTAATAGATACTTCCTAGCAAGTAAGAAGTAGGGGGAACTCTCATGTAGGTAAGGTGCAACATGGCCGACAGCATCTGTTGTGAAGGGGCAGAATGGCGTGTCGTGCCCAAACAGGATGGTATCCAGAGAGATGCCACCCTACCCTTTCCCGCCTCTTGGGAAAATGTAATGTGTTCAACCTGCTGACCCTTCAAGGGAAGGCAGAACCTTCCAGTAATGGATACTTCCTAGCAAGGAAGAAGTAGTGGGAACTCCCATGTAGGTAGGGTGCAGCATGGCTGACAGCATCTGTTGTGAAGAGGCAGAATGGCCGTCTCGTGCCCAAACATGAAGGCATCAAGAGAGATGTGACCCTACCCTTTCCCTCCTCTTGGAGAAATGTAATGTGTCCAACCTGCTGACCCTTCAAGGGAAGGCAGAACGTTCCAGTAATCAATACTTCCTAGCAAGGAAGAAGTAGGAGGAACGCCCATGTAGGTAGGGTGCAGCATGGCAGACAGCATCTGTTGTGAGGGGGCAGAATGGCCATCTCGTGCCCAAACAGGAAGGTATCAAGAGAGATGTGACCCTACGCTTTCCCTCCTCATCAGGAACCTTTACCTAACACTATCCATAACAGTCGGGGTACCTTTCCCTATACTGCCCACGAGCATAAAGCGTGCCAAACCCAGGGGCCAGGGTCCTAAATGGACTCGGCTACACCCAAGGTAGCCACCAGAGTCGCATGGGTGGCCAGCACCCAATTGGTTTGCTGCCCCAGTGACTCAGGAAACTATAGAGGAACCCTGGTCCCCATGACTTCCTCTCCCTCTGCATTGCAGCTGCAGTTGAGCACCACCTGCAGTGGAGACAGCAGAGTGCACCTGCCTACACCCATGCAGTACTGATTGCAAGGGACCAGACCCTCAGCTCTTGCATGAAGTGAAAAAAATCTAGAAGGTTGATTCACTTGAGTTCTACTGACTGTTCCACAAAGTTAGCCAGTGCCCCCAAACTCCCTCTACACCATTTTTGTTCTTGCAACTCACAGCACAACTTTAGATATTGCAGTTGGGGCTCAGTGCTGAGGGAAGCTCTCGTAGGCTCCTCCTCGCCTCTGATGGGTCCGAGTAGGAGCTCAGGAGGAAGGACATCTACCCCCCCCCCCCCGCTCTGTATTGGAGGTCTGTAAGCTGAACTGGCTTTTCTCTTAAAGACATGCATTATTGTGGGATGGAGCCCTTTGCTGTGATTTGCGGTGATTCTGTTGTGGAAAGGTAGGAGTCCTTGTGGGGGGGAGGAGCTCTTTGCCGAGGCACGGCAGTTAGAGGTGGGTCATAAGGAGGCTGGCTTAAGTTTTTTTTTGTGTGCCAGTGTCCCAACGTCCTGAAGGTTGCAGTACGATCCGACTCTTTAAGAGTTTCTACAATGCCGTGTCCCTCATTGGACAATAAATTCCTTTCAGTGCTTTCAGAAAATGGATCCCTACTGCATCATTTTTTTCCCCATTATATGCCATTTTTAACTGCTTGCCGACTGCCCCACGTACATTTACTTGTGGGGCGGCTGCTCATGTGCGCAGAATCACATACAGGTACGCGATTCTTCACTTCTGGGTCTGGGGTGTGCATGCGCTCCGCCAGCCAGGGGGCGTATCTACCGCAAGGCAAACAAGGCATTTTCCCTGGGCAGCATTTTTCGGGGGGGGGGGGGGGGGGGGTGGCAGCTAGAAGGAACACAGAGGACCGCAGAGAAGCAATGGCATGGTCCGCCCAATCCATCTCTCACCCCCCCCTTTTTTTCCCCCACATTCCTATCATTTCTCCTAGCGCGGGGGGGAGTACGAAGCACTATGGCAGGCTAATGAGATGTTAACCCCTTCCCAGCCAGTGCATATTTTTTTTTTAGTACTGATCACTATGTATGGTGTCACTGGTCCCCAAAAAATTGTCACTTCGTGTCCGATTTGTCTGCCGCGATGTCGCAGTCCCGCTATAAGTCGCTGATCACTAGGGGTGCAACGGATCGTCACCGATCCGTGATCCGAACGGGCCAGGCTGTTCGGATCGGCACACCCGCGATCCGCGGAGCGCTCCGCGGCCTCGGGTTTTAGGAAAGGCCGCGGCTTCGGCCTAGCTCCGGAGCCGCGGCCATCTTGGTACACCCGGCGGCGCTCAGCTGCATGCCTCAACTCGTGGGTCCGGCGGCTGGCTTGGCGGCGCCGGCTTCTCTTGACAGGTCAGACTAACAGCACTGTAATGTATACAGTGCGGGGGGGCGTGTGGCTGTATTACAGTGGAGGGGGGGCGTGTGGCTTTATTACAGTGGAGGGGGGGGCGTGTGGCTGTATTACAGTGGAGGGGGGGGGCGTGTGGCTGTATTACAGTGGGGGGGACATGTGGATGTATTACAGTGGGGGGACATGTGGATGTATTACAGTGGGGGGACATGTGGATGTATTACAGTGGGGGGGACATGTGGATGTATTACAGTGGGGGGACATGTGGCTGTATTACAGTGGGGGGGGACATGTGGATGTATTACAGTGGGGGGACATGTGGATGTATTACAGTGGGGGGACATGTGGATGTATTACAGTGGGGGGGACATGTGGATGTATTACAGTGGGGGGACATGTGGCTGTATTACAGTGGGGGGGGACATGTGGATGTATTACAGTGGGGGGACATGTGGATGTATTACAGTGGGGGGACATGTGGATGTATTACAGTGGGGGGGACATGTGGATGTATTACAGTGGGGGAGATGTGGATATATATTTTTTTTGTTGATCCGAAAATGATCCGATCCGTGACTCTGATCCGAGGAACGATCCGAACCGTGATTTTTTTGATCCGTTGCACCCCTACTGATCACCATTACCAGAAAATAAATAAACTTCTATAAAAATATCCCGTAGTTTGTAGACGCGATAACTTTTGCTCAAACCAATCAATATACGCTTATTGGGGTTTTTTTTTTTTTTTTTTTTTTTTAAACAAAAACATGTAGCAGAATACATATTGGCCTAAGATGAAGAAATTAGATTTTATACTTTTTTTAATTGGATATGTACAATGTATATGTAAAGCGTTGCGAAAATTGACAGCGTTATATAAGCACATTAAATAAAAATATAAAAAAATATAAATATAATATAATTATAAATTAAATAAAATAAATATAGCAGAAAGCAAAAAAAAAAAAAATGTTCGATACATCACTCCACCCTTTGAAATTAGTTATTGATGATTTATTTATATTACGGCACATTACAGAGATGTGGGACGTTTTTTCAGCATAAAAAGAGTTGAAAAACCTGCCATTCCACCTGATGGGTGCGGGGCCTTTTGGACGGCCGGCCGGAGCAGTGAAGTGTTTTGACGGAGCGATCGGTGCAGCGTGGCGAGTGACACATGCCTGACACATTACCGTGAAGGACAGGCCTTTATGCTCAGCAGATTTGTACAGACTGACCCCGGGGGACTATGGGGGTATTTATCATAGCCTTGTTTTTACTCCCTTTAATCCCATAAACAGACAAATGTCAAACAATCGAGTCGTTAAAGTAACAGGATTTACTGGATGACTTCATGTAATGATTGATCACATGAGGCAGTCACAAAGCCGAACGATTTATGTACATCTTTAGAATGCATTTGCTTTTCTATACTTTTATCAAGAGCAAATTAAAAAAAAAATTTATGGGCTTATTTTAATCTCGAATGGGTTTTGATTGGTTATTAATACATTCTCAGTGATGTCACCTCTCTCTAGTGAATGGATAGGCTGCATTCTCAGTGATGTCACCGCTCTCTAGTGAATGGATAGGCTGCATTCTCAGTGATGTCATCGTTCTCTAGTGAATGGATAGGCTGCATTCTCAGTGATGTCACCGCTCTCTAACGAATGGATAGGCTGCATTCTCAGTGATGTCACCGCTCTCTAGTGAATGGATAGGCTGCATTCTCAGTGATGTCACCGCTCTCTAGTGAAGGGATAGGCTGCATTCTCAGTGATGTCACCACTCTAGTGATCGGATAGGCTGCATTCTCAGTGATGTCACCGCTCTCTAGTGAATGGATAGGCTGCATTCTCAGTGATGTCACCGCTCTCTAGTGAATGGATAGGCTGCATTCTCAGTGATGTCACTGCTCTCTAGTGATCGGATAGGCTGCATTCTCAGTGATGTCACCGCTCTCTAGTGAATGGATAGGCTGCATTCTCAGTGATGTCACCGCTCTCTAGTGAATGGATAGGCTGCATTCTCAGTGATGTCACCGCTCTCTAGTGATTGGATAGGCTGCATTCTCAGTGATGTCACCACTCTCTATTGGAGGGATAGGCTACATTCTCAGTGATGTCACCGCTCTAGTGGAGGGGTAGGCTACATTCTCAGTGATGTCACAGCCCAAATACAGAATAGTGTCATTCTGATAGGTAAAATCCAAAATTAAGAATAATGCAAATATTTTAAAGAGAATGAAAGAAAAAATACTAAGAAAGGATTAAAAAATAAATAAAAATTAGACTTTGTGGCAACATATAAGTAAATTTTATTGTCGAGTTAAGTATTGCAGCCATGATTTATGACATTTCTACCAATACACAGTAAGCAAGAACAGTTTGAAAACTGGCAGAATAAATCTGAATATACCATAAACTGCGGCATAAAATAACATTATAATAGTATTCAGAATAATAATAATTATCAGTTACTGCATTGAATGTGCTGTATTTTACATAAGTAGACTGAAAACAGAACTTGTGATAAAATAAAATAAAAAAACTGCTCAAAATACAAACGCCATACACATAGTTCACGGAAGTATCAGGAAAAAATAAAAAATAAAAAAAATATTTATATATAACAAGCACATCATTCGGCTCCTCATAAAAACGCAATAATTTTATAGCAATATTTGTAGTGTAGGTTATGGGACATTGCAACATTTATATATTAAAATATGTAACAACAGAAAAAAAAGTTTGCCAAGTTTTTCCACATAAAATGCTTCATATTTGAGCCCGTAGCTTTGTGCAATGCACAAAATATGTAGCCATTCCTTAAAAAAAAGTCCTTTTATCACTCGTCAGTCTAGTGCAATTTGTTTTTTTTTGTTTTTCTTTTTAAGCAAAGTTCGTTTTAAAATGCAATCCATTTCTGTTTTTTTTTTTTCACACCAATACCTTGAGGGGAAAAAATAAAAATAAAAAAATTTGGGTTTTGAATTTTTTTTTTTTTTTTTACCGGTGGCGTCAGCTGTTAAAAATGAGAGCCATCAAAACTGTATAGGCATTCAAATTTTATCCAATATTAATCAATTTCATCCTAAAATAAGGAAAATATTTACGCTAGATTTTGACTTGGTTAAATTTGCAGACCTTAGAAATTTGTCACTTCCAAAAAAAAAAAATAAATAAATAAAAATGTTTAACTTCCTTTGCTTGAATTTTTTTTTCCCCTCCTACAGGCATGGGGAAAAAAAGTTAGTTATCATCCATGTAGAAGATGTTTTCTAGGGTTCACGAAACAAAAAAAAGGTCTGAAAGCTTCTTTGAGAAGATGTCAATGCGTTCTTTAAAATTATATCCATGAATACATAAAAAAAAAAAAAAAAGGTAAGAAACCTATAAAGGATTGTAAGGCAATGAGAAGACAGGAACTAGTCTTTTTTGGAAGGCCATGGAGGCAGTTTGTAGCTTTTGCAAGATTTTTATTTTTTTTTAAATTTATTTCCAAGCATATGGCCAAATATTACTTTATTTTTTTGCTAGTGCCACGATTGTCCTGCAATAATTTCACGTTAATATAAAATTTTAAGGGATCTGATTAACATTTTTTTTCTTCTTAAAATCAGATCCCTTAAAGTTCATTTTAACAAAAGTATTATTGCAGGACAACCATGTGGCACTTGCGGTGCAGTAGGGGAAAAAAAAAAACCAAAAACAAAAAAAAAAAAACACCTTTGGCTTTTAAGGTATACTTGGCCATATGCTTATAAATAAATTCAAAAATAAATAAAAATCTTGCAAAAATATGCTTATAAATAATAAAAAAAAATATGTAACAAAATATGATTTATGGTAACCCACATACAAAAAAAAAAAAAAAAAAAAAAAGACTTTGCTTCCAAAATAAAAATGCAATGGACTTTATCACCCTTACAATGGAATAGGATAATAAAATTAACATGCCCAGCAGTCCTAAAGTTCTTTAGGAAGTTTTGGTGATTATCTTGTTTATACCAAACATATTTCCTCAATTTCAGCCCTTTTAAAAAAAAATAATGTTATGCAGACATGAAAAAACAGGAACCTTTAGGCTTCTGAACATGGGAGGACTGAATCTGGTAAAAATGAAACTGTAGAAGATTTCATGTGTACTTAGGAGCCATCTTCTTCTACACAATATGCATTTACCAGGATCCAAGAAAAAAAAAAGAAAAAAAATAAGATAAAAAAAAAAAAAACACAACTGTCTAGGAGTAAAATATTTTAACCTTAAAATTTGGTGTAGAAATTGCTTGGAAGAAATTCAAACCCATTACAAAACAATTAGATTAATTATAATACTGATGAATTTTATAATTCTTATATAATAATTATATTCAGGTCCGTTGTCCAACTGTCACCATAAGTCAATTTTGGGAATCGAGGCATCTGCACCAAAAGCTGCAGTTTAAAAAAAAATAAAAAATAAATAAAAATCATCAATTTCAGTTCAATAGCCCAAAAGGTATTTTCCACATTGCATTTACACAGTTTTTTTCCTAAACAGAAAATATACTAAAGCACAGGAAATATTAGTACACAGCTTTTTTTATTTTATTTTTTTATATATTTTTTTTTTTTTTTGGCTCAACAAAGGGCAGTCCGACGTTTCCAGTTTTGGTGGTCTGCTTTCATACAAAAATCTACCACAGTATTTTCAGCCCATCTAGCAGAAGGATATGTGCATTAAAAACAAGGCTTTACGTAGAGAACCTTGCCAACAGTCCAATGCTTAGCATAAGGAGCACCATACACAGCGAGGCACATCTTTATAGTTCTAGTGTTTACCGTGAAGAAAAGGGGGGACATCTTGACAGATAATATCCCTGCTCCTCAGGGTTACAATATTTAAAAAAAAAAAAAAAAAAAACCCTCTTCTGAAGAGGGCATCATCCTAACCCTATCCAACCCCTAATATCACAGAAGGATATTTTAAGGCACTAAACCGACTTGACGCAAAAAAAAAAAAAAAAAAAAAAAAAATTACCAACATGCTTGTGATTTTATGGTCTTTTGCTAATTTTTTTTATTTTTTTCCCCCCTTGGGAATCAAACCCATTACAAAAAGCTGCAAAAAAAATAAAATAAAAAGTGTGTCAAGTATACATTTAAATACAGCCGTGTTCATTTTAACAGAGCAGGATCCCATTAAAAAAAATATCCTGGGTCTCAAGAGTTGTTGGATGCATTACAAAAAACATTTCATAAAAAACAATGCTTATTGCCTTATTATGTTAGCATTTTTTTTTTTTTCAGTCAACTAGAAGAGGTCGTGGTGGTCTCGTAATGAGACACATTTGTGCAAATAGAGGGTGTGGTACAGGAAGAACTCTTTCCCCAAAAATCCTTTGCTATTACCTTATTTAATCACAAAAAAAAATGGAGAGTACTAACCCTTCACTGTAAACTTTTAATATATATATATATAAAAAAAAAGGGAAGTTTAAGGGTGGCCCATCATTAAAAGCAAAACAAAAATAGATTTTTGTAAAAATAAAATAAAAAACACAAAAACACCTGTGCCGTCTATTGTGACAAATCAGGTCGCATGCCTTTTTTCCAGAGTAGAAAATGAAACCCAACATTTACCTGTACAAACTAAATAAAAATATTTGTGACTAATCGTCAAAAAGTTTCCCTTTGAGAGTGTGTAAAATTTTATATATATATATATATATATATATATATATATATATAATTTTTTTTCACAAATTTTGTTCCTAAATATTCCCCCTTATAAATAAAACACAGACAATGTGCCACTGCCTACCAAAAAAGGAATTCTGGAAATGGAATGGTTGAAAAATGGTTTACGGATGGCTCCCATCCAGTTGGAAAAAAAAAAAAGTGAATGTTTTTAGTGCATTATTTTTTTTTAAATTCAGGAATGTGCGACTTAAGATGGGCTTTTTTTTTTCATTTAATTAAACTCACTAAAGTGGCATTTAGTGCAGGGTAAAGAGATATCTTGTCAATTTCTAAGATATGGATTTCGGATGAATCCCTTCACACATTTCAGTCGGAGGGGTTGGCTAATCACTATAATTAGCAGTTGGAGGAATTAATTGATGCTGCGGTTGACCTGGTGACACCAACAGTCTGGTTTAAAAAGCTTTAATGGCTGTTTTTTTTATTTATTTTTTTTAGAGACTTTGTAAAATATGATATAGGCAAGATGTAATTTGTAGCTTGGGACCATCAAAGGATATTAAACGGTGATTAGAGAGTAACTATATCTACACATGCACAAGACTTGGTTATTTGGAGAAAAAAAAAAAACTACCTTTAGCAATTTTTTTTTTTTTTTGGCGAGCCAGTTAGGAGCCAAACCTACAATCCTTTAGCATAAATTGTAAGCATATTGTCCCATAGGTTGACCCATAATACCAGGACAGCCCATGTCCTAATAGGATGTAGCGGGCAAAAGATTTGGGGATTTTATCAGCATATTTTATTGAAATTTTCATTATAGAAATTTACAGTAGAGAAAAAAAAAGTCAATAAAAATATATAAGATTCTTGGGATCTAAACTCCCTGGTCCATTGGAAATGATACATTTTTATCTGTCAAGTCTTTAAATTATTTGTTGTACAGAAAAAGTTTTGCTCTGCCTTTTTGCGCAAGAAGGCCAAGGACTTGAAATGTGAAATAAACTTTGCAGGATTCCTAATTGCTTTAGGGGAACGATACTTCATACAAAACTATGCAACATTTTGGGGACAATTTCAGTCCTTGTATTAAAAAAAAAAACCTACACAATTAAATTACCCTAAATATGAAAAAAAAAATGGACCATACCAATCCAATCAAGGAGTGTAAAGTTCCAAGATATTATACATTCCACAACCCAAGATCTTAAAAGAAATTTTTATATAATATATATATATATATATATAGATAGATAGATAGATAGATAGATAGATAGATAGATAGATAGATAGATAGATAGATAGATAGATAGATAGATAGATAGATAGATAGATAGATAGATAGATAGATAGATAGATAGATAGATAGATAGATAGATAGATAGATAGATAGATAGATAGATAGATAGATAGATAATCTATTTTTTTTTTTTTAATTTTTAATTTTATTTTTATTTAGGGTTGGTTTTGTTTCTGGACTAGCTCAAAACATCACTCAACTATAGTAGTTTTGGGCATTGGTAGACACCAAAATATTTTACACTGTTTTAGTTAGAAAAAAAAAAAAAAAGTTTGTGATGTTATATCAGTAAGAAAAGCAAAACATACAATCTCAAACTTGTTTAGTCTTGTACGAACCAGATACCATCTCGTATGCTGGCATGGTATGTCAAACTCCACCACGTTCTTCAATCTTGTGTTTGGAGTTCGCAATTAAAAATAGGGGCAAACAGCGCATGCCCCCGATTCCAAACATATCCTGTTTGTAAAGTTCAAGGCATACCATCATATTTTTTTTTCCCACGCTAATCTGCTTTTAGGGCCCATCAATATTTCTCGAGGTCATCGATGTGCGTTAACACTCACACACACGGTTGCTACAAGTCAACTTGTACTGCATAAAAAGGCATCTCATTCTTTATTAAATGGGCTTGCCAACACATCGTAACTGCCCCGAAAAATCAGACAGGAGACTTTTTTTAATGCAGAAAACGCACAATATATGGAGAACGCGTTGTGGCGTTTAAAATAAAATTTACAGAACATTACCACAAAAGCAAACAGTATGGATGAGTCTTTAAGGGTCCCCTTCAAAACTAGCCCTAAAACTGGATGCTTGGTGGGTGGCCTGAAACTATCAAGCAAGACCAAAATTATAGGTCTAAAGAGTGTACATGGAGCCATAGAGCTTTATATAGGCTTGTTATTGGTTGTGGTATTGCAGTGAAGGTGCCTATTGCTTTCTACTGCTGCTTTGATGGACCAAGAGATGGTCCATTCGCAGTTAGCGAGCTGCCCAAACATTGGGTCTGGATTCTCTTCTATGAACAGGTCCGAAAGTTAAATTTGATAAAATTAATTTTTTCAAAAATCTTAATCTTGTAAACCACCGACTTGACTTTGCATTGCCAACAGAACCATGAATGAGGTTTGCATTGCCAACAGAACCATGAATGAGGTTCACCATCAGCTGACTTGAAGTCAAGGTGCCTGTTGCTTTCTACTGCTACCTTGGACCAAGGGAGGTCCATTTGAGGTTCGCGAGCTGCCCAAACACGGCTACGGGATTCTCTTTTATGAACACATTTGAAATTTAGTATTCAATTACATTTAAATTCTTATTTTATACCACTGACTTAGTTCTGTTGGCAACTCAGGATCTATGTTCCATGAACACCTTCGAAATTTAAATTGTAATTTTCCTATTGTTAACCTTCTAAACCACCGATTTTGAGTTGCCAACAGAAACATGAACGAGGTTCACCATCAGTTGCCTTGAAGTGAAGGTGCCCGTTGCTTTCTACTGCTGCCTTGGACCAAGGGAGGTCCATTCAAAGTTGGCGAGCTGCCCAAACACTGGTACAGGATTCTCTATGAACATATGGGAAATTTAAATGTAATTGATTAAATTGTATATTTTTTTATTCTTTTAAACCACCCACTTGGCTTCCGAGTTGCCACAGAACCACAAATGAGGATCACTATAATCTGATTTGAAGTGAAGGGGCCTGCTGCTTTTTAATGCTGCCTTGATGGACCAAGGGAGATCCATTCGAAGTTAGCAAGCTGCTCAAACACTAGGAACTCGATTCCCTAAGAACATATTTGAAATTTATGCGATTGGCTTTTTTTTATGCTTAACCATTTTAAACCAGTGACTTAGATTTGGAGTTGGCAACAGAACCATGAACAAGGTTCACTATTCGTTGACGTGAAGTAGCCGCTTACTTTCTACTGCTGCCTTGGTGGACTAAGGGCGGTCCATTTGCAGTTAGCGAGCTGCTCAAAGATTGGAACTGGATTCTTTTCTACAAACAAAAGAAACTTAATTGATTTTTAAATTGTATTTTTTTTTTTATTCTGACTTAGATTCTGAATTGCCAACAGAACCATGAACAAGGTTCACTATTCATCAACTTGAAGTGAAGGTGTCGCTTGCTTTCTACTTCTGCCTTGATGGGCCAAGAGAGGTTCATTCGAAGTTGGCGAGCGGCTCAAACACTGGGACTGGATTCTCTATGAACACATTAGCAATACAATATTTAATATTCAATTACATTTTTGTATTCCTAATCTTTTAAACCACTGACTTTGATTCTGAGTTGCCAACAGAACCATGAACAAGTTTCACTATTCATCGACTTGAAGCGAAGGTGCCTGTTGCCTTCTACTACTGCCTTGATGGGCCAAGGGAGGTCCACTCAAAGTGAAAGAGCTGCCCAAACACTGAGACTGAATTCTCTATGAACATATTAGAACATTAGAAAATTTTGAATTTAATTGATTAAATTGTTTTTTGAATTCAGAGAGCTGCCCAAACACATGGACACAGACGTTTACAATTAAATTGTAATTTTTTTATTCTGAATTTTTTAAAATCATTGACTTAGATTTTGAGTTGCCAACAGAACCATGAACAAGGTTCACTATCAGTTGACTTGAAAGTGAAGGTGCCTGTTGCCATCTACTGCTGCCTTGGACCAAGGAAGGTCCAAGCAAAGTTAACGAACTGCCCCCAAACAATGGGGCTGGATTCTTTATGAACACATTAGAAATTTAAGTTTGATTATTAAATTGTATTTTTTTTTTACTCCTAATCTTTATAACCGACTTAGATTTTGAGTTGTCAACAAAACCATGAACAAGGTTCACCATCAGTTGACTTGATCTTCTGAATGCATCCATAAGCAGTCATTCACTACATTTAAGCATTACATTAAGACTCCCATCCTGGAGGCCCTTGTGAGTTTTGAGTATTAAGTCAAAATGGTGTTTTGGTTTTAAAACTAAAAAAAAAAAAAAGCCACAGTGTCAAGTTTTTATTTACCACCAAGGGGCAGCAACAAAAGTCATGTTCTTAATTCTAACAGAGCTATGTGTCTACTTCGTATTTAAAAAGGTGCCCAAGAAAATGTGTGAATGCTGAGGTTTAGATCCCCAAGCTATGAATTGATAGTCCCCTCAGTGAAACCAACAATTCATCCTTCCAATAAAATCGTAAAGAAAACCCAACTAATGATCACGGAGATTAGAAAAAGAAGCGTTTTTCTGCTTTTACAGCAGGTAACGCAAGAAGGCATATGATTTGGGAGACTGAATTTCAAGTATTTTTCAGTAAAAAACAGTTTTATATACCGTGTGGTCAAAACTGGGCCAACATCTTTTGCTCTATTAAAAAAGGACAAGGTCTTGAGGAACACACAAAATTGTTGGTTCTCAGTTTACTCAGAGTAACCATGTACTCCGGCTACCAAAATATTCTGGGCATCCGAGTTCCACAACCATTAGCGTTCCATACAAAGTCCTCAAAAGAATAAAAAATAAAGTGAACTGGTCAAGCAACCACCAATAATAAAGTTCAGGAAGAAAATGCCACACGTTAGCTATAACCAGACAGCAATGCCAAGATTTAAAAAAGGTTAAGCAGGCAATTTTTGGTCGTGCTCATCGCACAAAACAAAAAAAATTGCCTTCAAAGTCCTTTATAAAACCCTAACACGGCAATGACATTCTTCCTGCCAATTCGTAGCGCCCATCAGGGAAACATACAAAACGAAAAAAGTAATAAAAAAAATAAACAAAAGGAATAATAATCTCAAAGCAATTTATTAAGTTTCCAATTAAATTCATAATTGGCCTAAATACTGTTTCTGGTCTCATAGGGAATGTTTGAACAGTACATTATGGGTCGTCTGCAAAAGGGATATTTTTAATGAAAATTTTCTCTTTTTTTGCACATTTTTTCCCCCCGCCTGCCACAAAATTAAACTTCCATACTAAAAACTTTGCAAAGTAGCTGTTCCCTTAAAAAAAAAAAAAAAAAAAAAAAAAAGTCAGTTACCTATGGACAGTGGAGGTAGCCACCATGTGGGCAGGGATAGATGTATAAAGTGACAGCATCACTAAAATTTGGCAAGGTTTTTTTTGTAGGTATTTAATAAAATGGCTTCCTTAAGTGTCTATAGGTAACCAGTTTAATTTAAAATGCAGTGTGTAAAAAAAAACAAAAAAACATTTAATCAAGGCAGGGCAAAACAAAAACATTTGTTTGAAAACTTAAATAGAAGTCAACGAGTTGTAGTTTGAAAACCAGATGAAAATTTTTAAAAAATTCTAAAAAAAAAATGCATCGTTACGACCCAAGACAATGACAGCCAAACTATTAAAAATAAAAATAAAAATAAAAAGAGTAATAAAAAAAAGAAATAAAAAAAAAAAAAAAAGAATCATCTTTATAACCTAACCGATCAGCGCTGCACATATCCCTTTTTTTAAATTGTTTGTCATTTTCCATTTTGGGTTGTTTGTGGTAGACTTGATACATTGTTTCTAACACAAGCACTGGTATAGTCATATCAAAAAATAGTGCAAAATTTAAATATTTATATAAATAATCCTAAAACTGCTGTTTTTCTCTCTCGCCATTATACAACACACTTTTTGAGTTGGCACTCAAAACAAACCCCCCCACCCCACAAAAAAAAAATCCGTTTGCTCTTTAAAACTTTTTTTTTCTGACGCAAACATCCCAAAAATGTATAGGCCCTTTTCGAATACAAAAATACACTTTCCCCCTCACTCATACTTTTTCTCTTTTATATATATATATATATAATATATTGCAAGACTTTTAAACAAATAGTTTTTTTGTGCAAATATTTCAGGATTTGTTTTCCTTAATGTTAAGTGAGCTATTAAGAAAAAAAAAATATATAGATATAAGTTGGGTGGGGGGTATATAGGAATAAGCATACGCTGCTCTGCTTTTTAAAAAAAAAAAAAAAAAAAAAAAAAAAAAAGGAGCAACGGAGTTGAAGGATTTTTTTTCAAGACATAGCTAAACATTTTTTCAAGCTTTTCGCTTGTGCATTCAAACCAGACATAACAGGTAAATATTTATACAGCAAGAGGAGAACAAAAAGGGGGAAAAAAAAAAATAAAATAAAAAAAAGCTTTCCCCTTTTACCCCGACTTCCCCTTCAAAGTTTTTTTTTTCTGGTGCCCAAAAAGTTGCCAGACATACACACAAAGTGGTATTGAGGGCCGAACTGACAACAAAAGACGGACCAGCTAGAAGTGCAGTGTTTATTGAATTGTTTCTCTTTTTTTTACGTTCTGTCTTTTTTTTCCTCTCAATTCTCTAAAACAGCTGTCCTTTTTGCTTGTCCTTATCTTTGCTCCTCATTGATGTGCTGTCGTGACCATTGCTTTGCAAGTGTAGTCTGTTGTGTTCCAATATGGAGGGCGTGCCCATGTTTTGCTGCTGGTGCTGGTAAAAAGAGGATCCTGGGTAGTGACCTATGACCTCGCTGTAAGTGGGGGGAGGGCCTTCCATCCTGCCGTTGCTGCCGTAGGAAGTGGCGCTCACTCCGGAGTTGCTGCTGGGCGGGCAGGGGCCTCCGTAGACGGAGCTGTCGATTAAGTCACTGTCGAAGATTGTTCGGTTGGGGGGTGCCCGCACGGATTCTCGGTTCAGTTCCATCTGCTGCTCCGGGTCGCGGAGCTGCAGCGTGCAGGGCCCCTGGTAAGGCGGTGGTTCCTCGCCGTCCGATAGGGAGATGGTGGGCGGAAGGTCGATCTCGTGCTGTAGGTACGGGTAGGTGGGCTGGAAACGGCTGAAGCGATCTCGCTGGAGGAAGGGTGGGATGCTGAGTCTGTCCGAGGGTCTGGGTGTGTATATGTGCTGTAGGGTTACAGGAAAAACAATCCAGATTATTTTGGAGGGCTGGCATAAACAATACAAAATGGTCAACACAGAAGCCATAGACCCACTACTAAACCTTGTGGACGGCCTTCCCAGAAGAGTTGACGCCGTTATAAGCTGCAAAGGGTGGGCCAACTCAATATTGAACCCTACGGACTAAGGCACTGTTAACGTTCATGTGCATGTAAAGGCTTTCCAGGATTTCTCCAGAGCCTCTCCCATCCTCTGGAACTCGTTACCTCAACCTGTCCGGCTATCCCCTACTCTTGCTACCTTCAGGCGATCCCTGAAAACTCATCTCTTCAGGAAAGCCCATCACGTCTCCAACTAATCTACCACTAACAACAGCTCATTCCCCACAGTTACAACCTTCTGTACCACCTGCCCCACCCTATTAGATTGTAAGCTCTTCTGAGCAGGGCCCTCTTAATATTCTTGTATTATAACTGTATTGTCTCCCTTTTATATTGTAAAGTGCTACGTAAACTGTTGGCACCATATAAATCCTGTATAATAAAAAGGCACGTGTCCCAATACTTTTGGCAATATACTGTATGTGCGAATTGGATGTGGTTTTCACCTCATCCAATTTTCATGACATGCAAGGGTGACCGGCTCTCAAATGGAGCCAGATCACACATGTCCGGGGTGGCTGCAGTGCAGATTCCAAAACGGTCTTGTGGGGTTTTTTTTGAGAAAAATTCAGGCAAAAATTCAGGCAAAAATTCAGGCAAAAATTCAGGCAAAAATTCAGGCAAAAATTCAGGCAAAAATTCAGGCAAAAATTCAGGCAAAAATTCAGGCAAAAATTCAGGCAAAAATTCAGGCAAAAATTCCACCTGAACCGGTGAACAGAAATGCACCGGACGCAGAGCTGAAAACCACGGGCGCACATATGCGAACCTGGCCTAAGGGTTTACAACCACTTTAAAAGGAGACCCAACATTAGGGATATTTGCTAATGAAATTCTTCCTGGCATTACCTTCTACAGAGAAGACTTCCCCTAAAAAAAACGCATTTGCTTGGATGGAGCCACCCTTGTTCAAGCACCAAGTTAGGAGCCACCCAAAACCTAGGCAGTCCAGGCCAATTGGTCTCTCTCCAGCTAACAAGATCATTGTGGCTGTTTTTAGGTTAAAGAATGTGAAGTCTATTTCTTCTTCCTTTCGCTGTGTGGTAGACTTCATGAGATAATAGGCTTGTTAAACAACCAGAGCCCACCAGTATCCGTAAGGATGTCCCCTCTTCAATACCATTAGAAAAATACATACAAACAATGCTAAACACCAACACTGATAAGATCTTACACATACCTAAAATACATTGATGAGATAACTTTCCCAGAAAATGCCAATTACGCCCCCCCATGTGTGAGAAAAAAACAAAAAAAAATAAAAAGACTGAATTGGTTTATAACTATTAGGTCAATAACATTTTACGTTCATTTGAGCAGACCCCCCACCTCTGATCAAAGCATTCAGTGGACCATCTTACCTCTGATACACCGTTTCCTGAAACTGTGCTGTCCGAAGGCCACAGGCTTCCTTCCTGCAACAAATAAAAAAAACACACCTGTATGAGCATCTCATGAACCTTTGATTGTTCCTGACTCAGGAAACAGACTGACAGGTCAGATACTCTTTACAGCAAGATGAGACATTTAATGGACATGGGCATGCAAATTTTCTCCTCCATAAAAACACGCTAGGCTAGATTTTTTTTTATCTCCAGTCAGCAGTCAAAAGAGGACTATGTAATTGCCCCCCCCCCCCCCCCCCCCCCACAGGGCAAGGGCTAACTGCTCATTTTGTCTAGGGGCAGTAATAGGCAACCTTGGCACTTCATCACGCCTTTGCCTCTAGGAGCCATATCTGTGGTTGTCAGTCTTGCAATACCTCAAGGGATTTGTAGTTTCACCATAGCTTGAATGCTGAGGTTTCCTACACTTGGTCTAGGGTAGTGGTCTCCAAACTGCAGCCCAAGAGCCGGATGTGACCCTTTGCTTGCCTTTATCTGGCCCTTGGTGCATTATTCTTCCCATTGACACCAATTATGGGACACCATATTACTTCTGATACGAGCAACTATAGCCCCCCACCCACCCCAGCGATGGGGCAGCTATAGCCCCCCACCCACCCCAGCGACGGGGCAGCTATAGCCCCCCACCCACCCCAGCGACGGGGCAGCTATAGCCTCCCACCCACCCCAGCGACGGGGCAGCTATAGCCTCCCACCCACCCCAGCGACGGGGCAGCTATAGCCTCCCACCCACCCCAGCGACGGGGCAGCTATAGCCTCCCACCCACCCCAGCGACGGGGCAGCTATAGCCTCCCACCCACCCCAGCGACGGGGCAACTATAGCCTCCCACCCACCCCAGCGACGGGGCAACTATAGCCTCCCACCCACCCCAGCGACGGGGCAACTATAGCCTCCCACCCACCCCAGCGACGGGGCAACTATAGCCTCCCACCCACCCCAGCGACGGGGCAACTATAGCCTCCCACCCACCCCAGCGACGGGGCAACTATAGCCTCCCACCCACCCCAGCGACGGGGCAACTATAGCCTCCTAACCCACCCCAGCGACGGGGCAACTATAGCCTCCCACCCACCCCAGCGACGGGGCAACTATAGCCTCCCACCCACCCCAGCGACGGGGCAACTATAGCCTCCCACCCACCCCAGCGACGGGGCAACTATAGCCTCCCACCCACCCCAGCGACGGGGCAACTATAGCCTCCCACCCACCCCAGCGACAGGGCAACTATAGCCTCCCACCCACCCCAGCGACAGGGCAACTATAGCCTCCCACCCACCCCAGCGATGGGGCAACTATAGCCTCCCACCCACCCCAGCGATGGGGCAACTATAGCCTCCCACCCACCCCAGCGATGGAGCAACTATAGCCTCCTACCCACATCAGCGATGGGGCAACTATAGCCTCCCACCCACACCAGTGATGGGGCAACTATTCCTTCCACTAATACCAATGGGGCACTATTTATCCCACTACTACCAATGATAGGGCATTGGTTACATCCACTGACACCAGAACATTTCCTACTTTCACTGGGCAAAGTCTGGCTGATCACTGGTCCTACATTCTACATGGGGACGTCAGAGACAATGACCAAATGAGTGGCGTAGAGGAACCACTTCCTGGGATTGGTTGAAAGGCAGGGAGGAAGCCTGCAGGAGCATGGCATAAGACTTTCACTTACTTTTTACCCCCCCCGGACTAAATGAACGGGTAACCCTTGCACTGCAGAAAAAGTAACCTACATAGTAATTTTTGACTGCGGACTTTAGTCCAGCTTTAATAAAAATTTTGCCCAATGCCACGAGCGCAGCACTGGTAGAGATTGAAGCTGACCGTACCCATAGAGTTTTGAGCTGGAGATTAAATAACAAATGGAAAGCTGCAGGAATTTAGAACACATACAAACTCCAAAAGAAATTTAACAAGTGTCAGAAGGCCATTGCTGGTAACCGCAAAGTAAATCAGATGTTTGGGAACAGCATTACATTACCCTAAATACCCAAAAAACTTGACTATCAACTATGGTTTTATTCAATCTACCACATAAAATTTGCTATCAAATCACGACATTGGTTCCTGATGAATTGATTGGCCGAAGCCTTTGCGTAACAGGTTGCAAAAAACGTCCTTACCGAAGACAGGTTCTCTTCTCGCCTCCTCCCTTGGCTGTGTCGGTGAATGAACGATCGTGCGGAAAGCTTGTAGTGATTTAGGAGACACGTTATTACCACGACCATAACCATCATGACCACCACAATGATGATTATCTGAACGAACTCCAGCTCCGCTGCAAAAAAGAAAAAAGAAAAAAAAATAGATTACTCAACCATTCAGTTTATAGACACCAAGCATCATAAAAGTGAATACAAAATTAAGTAATGATTCAATAAACAGATCTATTGTATGCTTTGCAAGAGTCAGTCCGCTCATTTGTATGGAGTCTTTATTGCTTTGTTTTTAGCCAATTCCACAACTGTCAATTGGAATCCTCTGCATTGCTGGAGGACTCTGCTCCATCTTACGCTACTCTCCTGAAATACTCTACACTGCTGGAGGACTCTGCTCCTTCCTCCATCTAACTCTCCTGAAATACTTTCAGGTCTCGACCCTTTCCACTAGCCAAGGTACTTTAAAAACACAAGTAAACAGTTGGCCAGACCAGACTGACCATGGGGGGGGAACTTTTAACTGCCTAGGTTGGAATGCACTCATTTCGGGGAATGCTGGGGTTTCCGAAAGCCCTTTAAACTTCCACAGAAAAAAAACGATGTATAGACAATATAAGCATGCTTGTAAATGGTACACATCAATTCAAATAGATATCCTACATATCCAACCACCATCTTTGGTCCGTGGTCAACTTGAGCGCCTGCCTGAAGCTAGAGGGTTACACTGACCTTAGAAAAAAGGTGCTTTGTTACAATATCCAGACACTGAAAGCCTGCCAACTCCAACACTATAAACACAGGCGTCTGGGAGAGTTGGTGATAACCCATCTAATCATTAACCAATAAAACAAAACACAGCATTTGTTGCCAAACCGTAAAGACACGACATTTAAAAGCTCTTGCGATTTAATTCATACATACGTAATATAAAATAAATAAATTTAAAAAAAACCTTTAGCTATACAAGCTGCCCAACTGGAATCCCTTTTCCCTAAAGATTCTACAGTCAAGAGTCACACTTGAAAGAACATAACGTGGCTTTCAATCAAAATTTATTTTAAGGTTTGCAAGTCCGTAAAGCAGGGTTTCGCAACCTGGGTTCCATTGAACGCTAGGGTTCCTCCAGAGGTCAATAGGGGTTCCTTGAGCAATTCCTGCCTCTCTGATATGCAACCACTGACACCATTGATCTGTTTTAGTTCTCTGTAAAGGGGGGAATGCTTCCCAATGACCACCAACGCAGGAAGCTTTCTTCCCAGTGACCACCACAATAAACTGAGCTGTAGATATAGTGACTATTGCCAGGGGTTCTGAGATCAGAAAGTTCTTTTTACAAAGGATTATTCAATCCAAAGCCAGTTAGAGGGTTACATTATATGTTGATCAAGAACAATTAAGGAAGATATGCATGTTCAAGGCTCACCGCCTCAGCAATAAAATATTCTAAAGTCACTAGTCGAGTCAACTTGGAAAATTCTAACTACAGTATATAAGGAATAGGAGCGAAGGCATCCAAACATACAGCTAGACATAAGAACTGATCTGTAGATATACATGTAGGCAAGAATGCAGTATTAAAAAAAAAAAAAAAAAAAAAAAAGGGAGGAAAGGTGCCATTACTGTAACCATCCCAACCAGGACAATTCCTGGTGTCCTTATAAGCATTATAGAATAAATGAGTCGAATAAAAAACAGAAAATGGCAGGAGTGAGGAAAGAAAGAACGCTAGAAGTAAAAGAGGAAAGGACAAGAGTCAACGGGGTGTGCATCAGAAGAGCACCAAATTGAGCAAAGCATGTCGTTAATCTGGAAGGTTGGGTTTGTGCAATCCAAGGTTGCCAGGCTTGAAGACATTTTTCATGGGTGTCTGAAAGTATAGCCGTCAGCTTCTAAATTTACCATATCATTCATTCGGTTTCTGACCGCTTCAAAACCAAAGTATAGGAGTTTTCCAAACCCTCACACAATAGTTCATTTAGTTGCAGTAAAGAGATGCAAGATCAGAAAGATATTTTTAAGGGTACCTCCATTATAAAAAAAAAAATTTAAGAAAAGGCTGCTCTAGTTTGCTATAACCCAATGTAAGCACCTACAGAGGAGGCGTCTTATGCAACCGCCATCAGGGAGAGTCCTTAGACCAGGGCTTCTCAACTATGGTTCCTTGAGCAAAAAGCAATTTCTGCCTCTTAGATACGTTCCCGCTGACACCACTTATCCTTTTAGTTATTTGTAAAGGGACAATTCTTCCCACTGATCACCAATGTAAGGAACATTCTTCCCACTGATCACCAATGTAAGGAACATTCTTCTCACTGATCACCAATGTAAGGAACATTCTTCCCACTGATCACCAATGTAAGGAACATTCTTCCCACTGATCACCAATGTAAGGAACATTCTTCCCACTGATCACCAATGTAAGGAACATTCTTCTCACTGATCACCAATGTAAGGAACATTCTTCCCACTGATCACCAATGTAAGGAACATTCTTCCCACTGATCACCAATGTAAGGAACATTCTTCCCACTGATCACCAATGTAAGGAACATTCTTCCCACTGATCACCAATGTAAGGAACATTCTTCCCACTGATCACCAATGTAAGGGACATTCTTCCCACTGATCACCAATGTAAGGAACATTCTTCTCACTGATCACCAATGTAAGGAGCATTCTTCCCACTGATCACCAATGTAAGGAACATTCTTCTCACTGATCACCAATGTAAGGGACATTCTTCTCACTGATCACCAATGTAAGGAGCATTCTTCCCACTGATCACCAATGTAAGGAACATTCTTCTCACTGATCACCAATGTAAGGAACATTCTTCTCACTGATCACCAATGTAAGGAGCATTCTTCCCACTGATCACCAATGTAAGGGACATTCTTCCCACTGATCACCAATGTAAGGGACATTCTTCCCACTGATCACCAATGTAAGGAACATTCTTCTCACTGATCACCAATGTAAGGAACATTCTTCCCACTGATCACCAATGTAAGGGACATTCTTCCCACTGATCACCAATGTAAGGGACATTCTTCTCACTGATCACCAATGTAAGGAACATTCTTCCCACTGATCACCAATGTAAGGAGCATTCTTCCCACTGATCACCAATGTAAGGGACATTCTTCTCACTGATCACCAATGTAAGGGACATTCTTCTCACTGATCACCAATGTAAGGAACATTCTTCTCACTGATCACCAATGTAAGGAACATTCTTCCCACTGATCACCAATGTAAGGGACATTCTTCCCACTGATCACCAATGTAAGGAACATTCTTCTCACTGATCACCAATGTAAGGGACATTCTTCTCACTGATCACCAATGTAAGGAGCATTCTTCCCACTGATCACCAATGTAAGGAACATTCTTCCCACTGATCACCAATGTAAGGGACATTCTTCCCACTGATCACCAATGTAAGGGACATTCTTCTCACTGATCACCAATGTAAGGAACATTCTTCCCACTGATCACCAATGTAAGGAGCATTCTTCTCACTGATCACCAATGTAAGGAACATTCTTCTCACTGATCACCAATGTAAGGAACATTCTTCCCACTGATCACCAATGTAAGGAGTATTCTTCCTAATGACCATCACAATAATGTATCATGAGTTGTAGCTATATTACCAGGGGTTCCCCAAGACCAGAAAGCCATTTCAAGGGTTCCTCTGCCAGTGGTCCCCAAACTATGGCTCTTTGCCTGCCTTTACCTGGCCCTTGAGGCATTATTCCTGCCACTGAACAATGAGGAACAATTCCTGACAAGGACACCAACCGGGCACTATTCCTCCTAACACCAAAGATATTGGCAGTATGCCTTCCCCCAATACCAAAGAGGAGGCATTGTTTACCCTCACTGGCCAGAGTCTGCCCCCCCCCCCCCCCCTAAAGTCTGAACAGTAAACTGGCCCTTTGTTAAAAAAAAGGTTGGAGACCCCTGCTCTGTGTTGAAGGTTGAGAAAGGCTGCCATACCACCTGCCATTTGTTTGTATGAACCCACCAAAATCCCCCCCCACCCAATTTTTTTTAAACTCCCTAGAAGAAATCCACTGTTCTGCTGACATGTTACAATCTGATCACACAAGCTAAGAAGTAAATGTGCAGATATGCAAACACAATAGATTCGATACATTTATGGAGAACTAAAAAGGTCAAAAGCTATAAAAAAAAAAAAAAAAAAAAAAAAAAAAAGGGGGGGGGGGGATCTATCCATCTCTAGGAGCAGGCTCTCAACCTTTTAACCCTAGAGGAACCCCAAAAATTCTTTGAGGAACCCTTACTAAAACCTATTCATCAGGACTCAATAGGAACAATGCTCCTTATATTGGTGGTCAATAGGAATAATGACCCCCTTAAAGTGCTGCTCAGAAGGCCACCCTTAAAAAAGGTAGCTAAAATAATATTTGGTGTCATGCTGCTGAACCTTCAACTCTGTAGGCATCATCAAATAGGTGGTTCAGCAAGGCCACAGCTTAAGGAACCCTTAGCAACCTCTGGGGGAACCTCAGGGTTCCACAGAACCCTGGCTGAGAATGGCTGCTCTAGACTCTAGAGCAGGGGTCTCAAACTGGCGGCCCTCCAGCTGTTGCGGAACTACAAGTCCCATCATGCCTCTGCCTGTGGGAGTCATGCTTGTAACTGTCAGCCTTGCAATGCCTCATGGGACTTGTAGTTTCGCAACAGGTGGAGGGCCGCCAGTTTGAGACCCCTGCTCTAGAGGCATGTTGAAAAAGGTCCCTGATCCCAGTATCTGAAGATAACAGAGCAATTTTAGACAATGCCCATTATAGAGCCGCATGTTATGCAAAGCAGAAATCCTTTTGGCAGGAGCAGTTGACACTTAAATGGAAAGTTTTCCAGGGCCCAGCTTGGGGCAGGCCTGCATTCAATGTCTTTATTTTTCATTACAGCTACGCAGTAAGACAGGCCACACACGGCAAAGTGCCACTAAGCCTATACTTAAGGACTAACACCAGCGTCCACATAAGGCCGAGGCCTTTCTGCGGATATAATATGGTCATAGTCAAAGCTGCCCGATTGACTGGCTGCATTTAGAGGATTTCTACAGCTCTGGGTTTATAATAAAAAAAAAAAAAAAAAAAAAAAACCCTTCAATTTCCTTAAAACCAGGGACCTTTAGCGGGGGCCGGCAGGAGCTGCAGTCGCACAGTGCGGCGGTGATTAAAGCCTCTTATATGTTGGCAGTGGCTGTGGTTTGCTACTCTCTCAGAGTACATTTCACATGTAATTGCCCTGCCCTTGTCAGGCCGACCAGTGATTCACAGACTCGGAGCTGGCAGCGATATAAAGAGTCCTTTAATGTAGGATCCAGCCCTTGGGAGTGCGCTCCCCCTCCTCCCCTATAGCCGAGACAGCCTGGGAGCAGACACTGCAAGTTCAGTACAGCTCGCCCCCTCAGCCTTGGCAAATAACTGCGTTAACAACCAGCCTCCTCAGTGCGTGACGGCGTCTCTGCTACATGCTTAGCCGCAGCAAACTGCTTTGGACTAAACCTGGGGTCTCCAGCCTTTGCAGTATGAGGGCCACATAAAAAAAAATTAGATTTTTTTGTGGCCTCAAATCTATAAAATAAAATGTAAATATATTAACGCGATCCAAGAAATCACCAAAATGTTGGCCAGAAATTCCGAACGTGAGAACGCGGTGACGTACAACAGGTACGACAAGCCGAGCAAAAAGGATAGCCAGTGCGGCTCCTTCTGCTTGATTCAGAGCATGCGTGAACTTTTGTGCGACGGACTTGTGTACACACGGTCGGACTTTCCGACAAGAAGTTTGGTCGTCGGAAAATTTGAGGACCTGCTCTCAAACATCTGTGTGCGGAAATTCCGACAGCAAATGTTCGATGGAGCCTACACACGGTCGGACTTTCCGACAACAAGCTCACATCGAACATTTCCCGTCGGAAAATCTGATCGTGTGTACACGGCTTTACACTCCTTGTGACTGAGCAGTTTTGTTTTTTTCCTATGCTGGGATCGCCATGGGAGGCAATCGTAAAAATCGCTACCATGTCCCCTCACAAAGTGTCCTTTCTCCAGCGAGAATAGATCTAGTGTTTGCAGTCTTGCCTCGTAATTGAGGTCCTCCAGTCCCCTGATTAGGTTTTGTTGCCCTTCTTTGGACTCTCTCCAGTTCCAGCACATCCCTTCTGAGGACTGGTGACCAGAACTGGGCAGAATAGTGCCAAATCAAGGCAGCCCCATTGGTACCAATTGTTGCCCCATCAGTGCCCAGTGAAGAAAATTGAAAGTGCCCGGTAGGCAATAAAACTGGCGCCTAACTTTCTTAGCTGGCTCCTAGATTCAAAGCCAATTTGTCAAGCCCTGTGGTGGAGCAAACCTCTGTAGTTTATTCACGATGAGACAGGTATTCTGTACTCAAATAAGTTCATATGTGCCCTACATCTATTTTCAATCCTAGGTGCAAATAAAAAAAAAAAAAAAAAAAAAAAAAATGTAAAAATGGCTTAATTTTTTGTTGGAACTTGGGATGGCTTTTCTCCGACACCTTTACAGGTTTTGAGCCTCAACTGCCCTCACCATTTGGGACGACTGTCAGTAGCTCAGTGAGGCACACAGGGAATCGTGGTTCGTTCTTTTACATTTGGCACCCCCCCCCCCCCCAATGCTCCTGTCACATAGAACACATCTGAAGCTATAAAAATAGAGGGCTAAAAAAAAATTTTATATGGATTTCCAGATAGTTGATTTAAAGAGCCGTTGTCAACTCACAAACTTGCTTCAAATGGGTGTTAGGTCCCATCTCCATCTAAAACTCCATCATTTCACCTACAGTAGTGCCCCTAGTGTACCCACAATGCCCCTCCCTCCCCAAATGGTGATAAATATATGGCAGTTATGGACAAGACAAGATACACTATATTACCAAAAGTATTGGGACGCTTGCCTTTACACACACATGAGCTTTAATGGCGTCTTAGTCCGTAGGGTTTAATATTGAGTTGGCCCACCCTTTGCAGCTATAACAGCTTCAACTCTTCTGGGAAGGCTGTCCACAAGGTTTAGGAGGGTGTCTATGGGAATGTTTGACCATTCTTCCAGAAGTGCATTTGTGAGGTCAGGTACTGGTGTTGAATGAGAAGGTCTGGCTCCCAGTCTCCACTCTAATTCATCCCAAAGGTGTTCTATCGGGTTGAGGTCAGCACTCTGCAGGGAAGTTCCTCCACTGCAAACTCGCTAATTTCTTTAAATATTTCAGGTTCTTATATAGCGCCGTCAATTTACGCAGCGCTTTACATATACACTGTACATTCACATCAGTCCCTACCCTCAAGGAGCTTACAATCTAAGGTCCCCATTCATACATACTAGTGCCAATTTAGACAGAATCCAATTACCCTACCAGCATGTCGCTCATCCATGTCTTTACGGACCTTGCTTTGTGCACTGGTCCAAACCATTTGGTGGAAGGGGGAGGAATTATGTTGTGGGGTCCTGACCTCAACCCGACAGAACACCTTTGGAATGAATTTCAGCGGAGGTTGGGCTTCGCCCCTTAGTTCCAGTGAAGGGAACTCTTAAGGTGGCAGCATACCAAGACATTTTGGACACTTTCATGCTCCCAACTTTGTGGTAACAGTTTGGGGATGGCCCCTTCCTGTTCCAACATGACTGCGCACCAGTGCACAAAGCAAGGTCCATGAAGACATGGAGGAGCGAGTTTGGGGTGGAGGAACGTGACTGGCCTGCACAGCCGGCTTCTGTCAGACCAGCTGGCATATACATAGGTTGAAAGTCGACCAAAGAAGTTATTGAACCGGCCGTTGGCAGGTATACGACCTGTGTGTACTTTTGGATGCTTATATTAGAGACTTATCAAAAAGTATAGTCGTCCAAGCATTGTTAATTGAGCGCAGATTTTTTTTTTTTTTGGGCTTGTAATGTAAAAAGATTAGGGGGATGGAACGATGGGGCCAAGTTCAGAAGATGTCCAAATGATGTAATTTGCCTATAATGTGGGATCTATTGATCTGATCTTTAATTTTTAACCACTTGCCGACCACTGCACGTCGATAAACGTCGGCACGTCGTCAGCGGTGGGCAAATGGGCGTACCTGTACGTCCCCTTTAAGTGGTGGGGCTAGCAGGCGCACGTGCGCCCGCCACGTGCAGCGTGACCGTGCCCACAGGACCGGCAGACCCGATGTCCTCTGGTCACCCGGTTATCGTGTCACGGGGGCCGCAGCACGGGGAAGTGCCTATGTAAACAAGGCATTTCCCCGTTCTGCCTTGTGTCACGACAGAGATCCACTGCTTCCTGTCATTGCAAGCAGTGATCGCTGTCATGCAAGTTGAAATCACTCCCTAGGACACACTTAACCCCTTCATCTCCCCCTAGTGATTAACCCCTTCACTGCCATTTACACAGTAATAAGTCTACTTTTTAGCACTGATAGCTGTATAAATGACAATGGTCCCAAAATAGTGTCAAAAGTGTCCGCCATGTCACAGTCCCGGGGGAAAAAAAATAAAAAATTTTATAAAAAAGTGCCATATAAACTATCCCCTATTTTGTAGACGCTATAACTTTTGCGCAAACCAATCAATATACGCTTATTGCGTTTTGTTTTTTTAACAAAAATATGTAGAACACATTGGCCTAAACTGAGGAATAGATAGAATCTCTATCTCAAAAAAAAATTTTTTTTTCAAAATAGTCTTTTTTTGTTTATAGTGCAAAAAATAAAAACCAGAGTGATCAAGTTCCACCAAAAGAAAGCTCTCATTTGTGGAGGGGAAAAAAAAAAAAAAAAAAAAAGGGGACGTCAGTTTTGTTGGGTGCAACTTTGCACGGCCGCGCAGTTGTCAGTTAAAGTGACGAAATGCCGAATCGCAGAAAATGCTCTGGTCAGGAAGATGGGTAAAATCTTCCGGGGCTATAGCGGTTAAATAATTATATACATATATTAAATAAAGTCAACAACTGGCATCATACTATCTGATGTTTTATCATAGCAGAGGAACCACAATTCTTTGATCGAATGCCTGAAAAAAAAAAAAAAAAACGAACGACAAACGTAGTCAGTAGACCGACTTGGACAACCAGCGCACAGTTAAGATTACCCGACTGCCTGAAGTTCTCTAAATTATAACAAGGCATCATTTAACGATAAAGCAAGAGAGAGACTGTGGGACAGATAGACGGTTTGGTGAAATATGCCATCTCACGCCAGCCCATCGCCCTGCGGCAGGACAGGGTAAACATTTGTATATCGCTACTCAGTGAAGCGTGGGCATCAGAGAGACTGGAATCAGAATCTAATCTTGTTAGCTCTGGCTGTCTGAGAGGAGAGAGACGAAAGAGGGGAAATCATTGGGATTCTGGTCAGTCCGCGCTCGCAACAGACGGTGATCCCATCAATTTCGCTTCTACAGGCCTTTTAAAGTTTGGTCCTCCTTTCGAGAAGAAAAAAAAAAAAAGCTACAGGAAATGAATTGGATTTGCCATGCAAAGAGATCTAGGGCAGCTCATTTTTTTTTCCCCTGTGTCGTCTGCCAAAAGATTAGTAATTCTGTCCGACAGCACGTGATGCGCACGCCCCAAACGCAATAGTAACCGGCAGGGCGACACCATTACTGCAGCTTCCTGGTTCACCTCCCTGTCTGAGGAGCATGGCTGGGCATCGCCCGACTGGTTAGGTCATCTATATGCCCTTTCTTGCCTACTGTAGACCACCTAAAAAACGCGCAGCGCCTCAAAGCTGGACTCGCTCAAGCTGCTGCTCCTTTCAACTCAACTCCTGCGGTTTATGAAATTATAGGAATTTAAGTAGAAGTTTAGACTACCTAACCCACCTTTAAAATGCTGCCTCCCTATTGCACTTTATTAAAAGAAACAAACAAACACAAAAATAAAAAAAAACCCAAAAATAAAAAAACAATTGCAAATGTACGTATCTTTATTCCACCAATTTTTCAATGTGGTCATGCGACGACAACCATCTTGCAGTTGGAGGGAGGAACCCTACACCCTCCACCCCTTGGCAACACCTACAGCACAGGACGCCCGCACGTGACGTCACCGCTCTATGGAATTCGGCTCTGTTATCAGCCCTGCACATTACAGAAGACCGGCCCCCCTTTTTCTCTCTTCCCAAAATTCACGATCTCTCGTGACGGATGTCTGGGGAGAATTAGTTTACATAGATTTTCTTCTTTTATATATGTTTAGCATCATATGTTATGATAGTATGAAGCAACTATATATTGTTTTCAACAACATGCAGTGTTCTTCAGCAACTGCATTGTTTGATAGAGTGATCAAGTGGATCCTGAAGAAGCCCCCGTTTTTTTGGGGCGAAACGTGTCAATCCATAGATGTTTGCATGCCGATTCTACTGTATACACTTAATGTTGATATCTGCAGCTGTGGACATATACTTTTATGGGAAAAATATGTTTTTAATGTAATAAACAAATTTTATGTAGGTTTTTTTTTTTTTTTTAAGTTTAATTTTGGGCATATAAACAACCACATTTCCCCCCCATGACCCTTTTTAGGGTATGAGGAAGTGTTTTACCCCCCCCCCCCCTCATTTTTCTATGTAGTAACATGACTAAAACTGTCTTGCAGCTAGGGGGACCTCTTACCCTCCGATTACACCTAGAGCACCGGCGTGTGATGTCATTGCTCAATGGAATTCGGCCCCGTTGTCGGCCCTGCACATTACAGAGGACCTGGGGGCTTTGCACATACGTTAAAAAAAAATGTAGGTATTTAAATTGCAATTTATGTGAAAACCCCACCACCACTCTTTCACCCCCACCATCCCTTCTCCCTGTTCCCTTCCTATAATTACCCCACCTACAGGACTTAAGAGAAAACTTTATGTATCTGAGGCATGCGGACCAGGGTAAAGCTTTCCTTGTGAGGGTTCAACTGTATTCTTGTGATTCTAGTCACCCATATACCGACTGACTTATTGGTTACCATTGACCGGTTAACTCTGCACTTTATGATTGATGTATTTGTTGCCTCCTGCCGGTTTCTGGTACATGGCTATCTCTATATCCACTTTACTTGATTTTGATGAGTGCTGGATATTTTAAAAGAAATTGCAAAGAAAAAAAATAAAAATAAAGTACATAATGATCTCTGTACAAACAAGGACTAATTCACTACATGACAGTAGGAACGTTGAGGCTTACAAAAATTTGCATAAATGTTGCATAGGTGCGGTATCTACCTCTTCTGTTTCAATCTTTTTATTCAATTTTCAGAATTACAGTAAAGCATTATAGATTAATACAAAAAAAAAAAAAAGTGCAAAACTGCCCCGACAATAAACAGCGACCAAGAAGTCAACAATGACGACATGTTAGGGTAAGGAATCAAGACCTTAATCCATGGAGATCCACCAGCGGGTATTAGGAACTGACAGTCAACTGTAAAAAATAAACTCGTTTTGAGAAACATTTATAGTCCTCAAATAGGCCAAACCACCCATGGGCCTTACATCAGGCCAACTGTGTACATTGGGAAGAGGGGTCAAGCAGGACCGCTCCTACCCAACCCTGCCACCGAGGCAAGCTAAAAACCCAATAATGGAATTATTAAAAAAAAAAAAAAAGTGACCTTTGAGTCAACACTAGACTTTACCCTACCAACAAAAAAGCAATATATACTAAAATTTAAAATGTATAATAAAATCAATTGTAGCATCATATCCGTGGTATCTACATTTTATATCATGCTTAACTACTGAAAGCCCATTAGGTCTCCGTTAATCGAATGAATCTCTTTAGGAGCAGATTTATTCCCGTCCTTTTTTCGGGAAAGAAATTTAATTTGCATGTTCTCTCTCCATCACAAATCCAGAAACAGAACGCTTCATTCCTCGTTTTAGAATAACGTCTCTTCGTTAGAAACTGGGCAATAGACTTGGTCAATAAATGGAGCCTTTTTTGCATCTGAATCCAAGAGAACGTGTCTACTTTTATGCCTTTTTCTGTCCCTACTCATCTTTACCCCCCACATGCTACACTTTTCCCTTTCATGATTATTGTCCTTTACCTCTATCCGCACTAGAGGCTACTCTAAGGGAATTTCCTTCGCCCGTTCCCTTTGCAATTATTTTTAGAAACATAAAAGTCGCATCCCGCACGCCCATAACTGTTTACACTCATTTAACTGTACCCAGTTGTGGATATTGACCTTTTTTGTGATTTCTTATATCAGAATTTACTTTGTTTAAAAAAAATAAAAATAATATATTTGTGTATACATACATACATACATACACATACATACACATACATACACATACATACACATACATACACATACATACACATACATACACATACATACACACTTTGTTTACAAACGTAAGAAAAAAATTGTGGTGCAAAAAATGACAATATACGGTATAAAGAGAAATGTATACATCATATCCAAATGTAAACTGATAAAATAGAAGTCCTATATGGGTCATCTCAATTCTGGTACAAAAGTGAAAAAAAAAATATATATCAAAGGGCTACAATATAGTAATCAAAGATGGTTTTAGTAACATAGTTGATATACATTTTTTTTATTGGTTGAACTAGATGGATGTGTCTTTTTTGAACCTAAACGTAAAAAAAATAAATAAATAAAAATACCGGCATCCTGCCTAGTAAAGAAAAATCCAAATCCAACTTTAAAATATGAACAATTTACTTTGTGCCAAAGATAAATATGACACTTAAGACTGCACAGGATAGTTAAAAATTAAAGTAGTTTAAATAATTAAAACTGCAATCCCAAAGACCTCCGTTCATCAAATAGATCGTCCTCTGTCTGCACAATGTGCCAAAATGATTGATATTTATCTTTTTTGCAAGTATGGGACTTGCAAAAAATTATTCATGCTAAAAAAAAATATATAAAAAAAATAAAAAAGAAGGATTAGCAAAGTTAAAAAATTGATATCCTAAGAATTTTAAATGCTTTAATATCAGTACAAGGGTTTTTTTTATCGAAAGCCTGATCTGATGACCGAATTGCCCTTCTGCTTTGCCCCCCCCCCCCCCCCCTCAGTTCAAAGGGCAGTTTGAGAAGGCTTGCAATAGGCAGATGTAATTCTGCCAGCAAGATGAGCTGAAGTGTGACTGTGGCAGCCAGGCGCAGGCAAGAGCCAGTCCCTTCCAGACAAGCGGAGGAGACCCATTTGCATAATGTCTAGACCGGCGGAACAGCTGCAGCTTGAAACATAAACAGCATCTCCGAGCGCCTGGGCACCTGAAGGCAACGCCCACCAGGTGAGTGCGACACAGGCGGCTAAACAATAAACGCTTTTCATTATCTCTTTACTTTTTCCTTTTAACCATTCGACCTCTGGCACACACAAATTAGGAAATCTTTTTTTTTTCTACTTCCTCCATATTCAAAAACACAGCACGCTTCTTTTAGGGGGGAGAGGCGGCAAGCCAAGAAATGTCGCCGGGCAGAAAAAAAAAACGCAAGTAAAAAAAAAAAACAAAAAACAAAAAAAAAAACGCGGCATTGATGGCAGCAAAGCAAAAAAAAAAACGTTTCAAGCTCGGAGCCACGCGGTGAGAATGGATGACGGGTTCTGTGGGCACAAAAGTACTTTGAGTGCCAAAAGTAGGTAGATTTATAAAATCAGGAGATGGATTTATATTTGTGCTCCAAATTTAAATATTTAACAACATTAAGGTGAAGGCAAGACTCAAATATGAGAAGATGCCTTGAGTGAGATATGGGGACCTGAAGACACCGGGCCCTGAAGACACCGGGCCCTGAAGACACCGGGCCCTGAAGACACCGGGCCCTGAAGACACCGGGCCCTGAAGACACCGGGCCCTGAAGATATCGGGACCTGAAGTCTTCAATGGTTTTAACCCCCAAATGTTATTTTTCTTGATTACACGGAGATCCCGGCAGTTTCGGCACTTCCTAATACGCGTTGGCAAAGCTACACCGCCGCCGGTCAAAAGCCAAAAGGCATCTAAAGAGCCGTACTCTTGGTCACATACAGCAGCGGCGTGGTCAGCCTACCCTTTCAGCTCCTTCAGTTGGTCATTGGGCTGCCCGTTATTACTGGTACTTCTATTAGTAGCCATTCATTTACGCAGAGCTTTACATTATACACTTACCGGACACTTTGGTAGGTACACCTGTTCAATTGCTTAGTAACACAAATTGCTAATCAGCCAATCACATGGCAGCAACTCCATGCATTTATACATCTAGATGTGGTGAAGACGACTTGCTGAAGTTGAAACTGAGCATCAGAATGGGGGAAAAAAGGGGATTGAAGTGACTTTGGACGTGGCATGCTTGTTGGTGGCAGACGGGCTGGTCTGAGTATTTCTGGGATTTTTCACACACAACCATCTCTCGGGATGAGGAGAATGGTGGGAAAAGAAAATATCCAGTGAGCGGCAGTTGTGTGGAGGAAAATGCCTTGTTGGTGTCAGAGGAAAATGGGCAGACTGGTTGGAGACGATAGAAAGGCAACAGTAACTCAAATAACCACTTGTTACATCCAACGTATGCAGAACACCATCTCTGAATGCACAACACATCCAACCTTCAAGCAGATGGGCTACAGCAGCAGAAGACCACACCACACAATTGGCACAGGATCACCAAAACTAGACAATAGAGGATTGGAAAAACGTTGCCTGGTCTGGTGAGTCTGGATTTCAGCTTCAGATGGTGGGGTCAGAATTTAGTGCATGGGTCCATCCTGCCTTGTATCACCGGTTCAGGCTGGTGGTGGGGGTGTAATGGTGTGGGGGATGGGGTATCACCGGTTCAGGCTGGTGGTGTGGGTGTAATGGTGCGGGGGATGGGGTATCACCGGTTCAGGCTGGTGGTGGGGGTGTAATGGTGCGGGGGATGGGATATCACCGGTTCAGGCTGGTGGTGGGGGTGTAATGGTGCGGGGGATGGGATATCACCGGTTCAGGCTGGTGGTGGGGGTGTAATGGTGTGGGGGATGGGATATCACCGGTTCAGGCTGGTGGTGGGGGTGTAATGGTGTGGGGGATGGGGTATCACCGGTTCAGGCTGGTGGTGGGGGTGTAATGGTGCGGGGGATGGGATATCACCGGTTCAGGCTGGTGGTGGGGGTGTAATGGTGCGGGGGATGGGATATCACCGGTTCAGGCTGGTGGTGGGGGTGTAATGGTGTGGGGGATGGGATATCACCGGTTCAGGCTGGTGGTGGGGGTGTAATGGTGGGGGGGGATATTTTCTTGGCTCCCTTTGGGCCCCTTAGTACCAATTAATCATAGTTTAATCACCACGACCTACCTGAGTATTGTTGCTGACCATGTCCATCCCTTTATGACTACAGTGTCCTCATCTTCTGATGGCTCCTTCCAGCAGGATAATGCTCCATGTCACAAAACTCTAATCATCTCACCACTGGACAATGAGGTCCCTGTCCTCCAATGGTCTCCACACTCACCACATCTCATCCAATAGAGCAGAACGGGAGATTGGCATCATGGATGTGCAGCCGACAAATCTGCAGCAACTGCCTGATGTTATGTCACTATGGAGCAAAATCTGAGGAATGTGTCCAACACCTTGTTGTATCTATGCCATGAAGAATGAAGGCCAAAGGGGGTGCAACCCGCTACTAGCAAGGGGGACCTAATAAAGTGGCCGGTGAGTGTAAATTGTAAATTCACATCAGTCCCTGCCCTTAAAGGAGCTTGCAATCTAAGGTCCCCAACTCATTCATACACTAGGGCCAATTTAGACCAGAGCCAATTATCCCAACAGCATGTCTAGAGAGTGCAAGAAAACCAGAGTACATAAAGGAAACCGACGTACGCAGGTAGTGTCTAGTTGGGATTAAAACATTACCTTAGTACTGCTAGGTAGAAGTGCTAACCACTTAGCCACTGTGCTGCCCCTTTTTTGAACCAAAAATGGACTGCAATGTATTCCTATGGGCAGCACAGTGACTAAGCAGTTAGCACTCCCACCTGGCAGCACTGGGGTCATCAGTTGGAATCCCAACCATGGCACTGCCTGCCTGGAGTTTGCATGTTCTCCCTGCGTGGGTTTCCTCCGGGTACTCTGGTTTCCTCCACAAAGATATGCTGGTAGGTTAACTGGCTCTGCTCTAAATTGGCCCTAATAGGTGTTAGTTAGGGACTCTAGATTGTAGCTCCTTGAGGGCAGGGACTGATGTGAATGTAGAAAGCGCTACATATATTGTTGGTGCCATACAAGTATCTGTAATAAATAAAATGTGTGGACAGATGTGAGCAGACAGGGGCCCACCTATATTTGCCATGTTCCAGGTTTTGTTGGATAGACCAGACAAAGTTTGCATCCAGGTCCACTTTTACTGACCTGCCCAGATGGAGATGGACGTCCAAAGTGACATCTAGCCACCCGTAAAGAATTACATGGGTCCCTTTTCCCTCCATTACAAGACGGAAGAAAGTTTTGCAACAAGCCTGGATGTCACGTATGTGACCGTTTCGGTTCTGATCCGAGCCAGTAGGGGGATTAGCCTAGGATCAATTTCCAAGATAGCATGGAGGACAAGGAACCTTCGCTAGACAGGTCAACTGGAGGAGCTCCTATGGCAGACCGACAACACTGCCGCTAATTGCAACCAAGAGTAAAGTTCATAGGAGGCACTGGGACCAGGATCCGGGAAGGTTAGAAAGTAGAGGACATAACTTACGTCCGGCCGTAGACTGTTTGAACCTCGGCTGGTCCAGCAGGAACCGGCCGAGATTCAAACCACATACCGGGCAGGCTCGATGTAAGTTGATCAACTTGGGTACAACCAGCGTGCTTGGATTTTACTTGCAATTATCGCTAGCGGCTGGTATAGTCAGGACCCACCGATCGTCCCCGAGAGAGGAAGAATGGCGGTCTTGCTATGTAAACAAGGCAGATCGCCGTTCTGTTAGTAGGGAAGACAGATCTTGTGTTTCTGCCAAGCTCTTCCTTCAGAGTTAAAAGCACCCCCCCCTGTTAAATTCCCTAGGGACATTTAACCCTTTGCCTGCCCCTGATGTTCCCTGCCAGCCTTAGTACAGTGACTGTACATATTTTTAGCACCGATTGCTGCATTGGTGTCACTGGTCCCAAAAACAGCGTCAAGTGTCACTTTGTGTCTGCCGCAAACCCGCTATAAGCCGCTGATCGCCACCATTACTAGAAAAAAAAAATTTAATATATCCCATAGTTTGTAGACGCTATAACTTTTGCGCAAACCAATATACACTCATTAGGATTATTTTACCGAAAATATGTAGCAGAATACACATTGGCCTAAAATTGAAATGGATTTACTTTTTTTATTGGATAAGTTTTCTAGCAGAAAGTAAAAGGTTTTCAAAATTGGTCTTTTGTTTATAGCGCTAAAAAGAAAGAAAATTGTTTTCCTCAGTTTAGGCCGATATGTATTCAGCTATATATTTAAAAAAAAAAAAATATCGCAATGAGCGAATATTGATTGGTCTGCACAAAAGTTATAGCATCTACAAAAGAGGATGGTGGCGATCTGCAATTTTTAGTCAGGACTGCTATATTGCGGCGGTCATATCAGACACCATTTTGGGACCAGTGACATTTGTGCAGCGATCAGAGCTAAAAATAGCCACTGATTACTGTATAAATGTCACTGGCAGGGAAGGGGTTAACACTAGGGGGGCCGAACAAAGGGTTAACTGTGTTCCCTCGTGTGTGTTCTAACTGTAGGGGAGGAGAGCGATCGCTGTTCATACTTAGTATGAACACACGATCTGTCTCCACTCCCATGAAAGAACCGGAATTTGTGCGTACACACACATCCCCATTCTGTTACGAGCGATAGCAGGTGCCCGGCGGTCAACGCTCCCTGCGCATCGGCTCCGGGGACACGCGCCTCTGGCAGTGCGCCCACCTGCCGTAGCTATTGCTTAAAGTAACGCAGTGCCGAATCGCAAAAAAAAAAAAAAAAAAAAAAAATGGCCTGGTCATGAAGGGTGGGGGTTTAAACCTTTGAGAGCTGAAGTGGTTAAAGGACGTTCCTGGTAGGACTGCCAGGGAAGAAGTAACTAATAGATCCACAAAAAAAAAAAAAAAAAAAAAAAAAAAAAAAAAATTTACTCTGGAAAAGTGCATACTAAGGAGAAAGGGGAAAGAAAAAGAAAAAAAAAAAAAGAAAAAAAAGAAGAAAAGGGAAGAAAGGAAAAAAGGAAGAAAGGAAAAAAGGAAGAAAGGAAAAAAGGAAGAAAGGAAAAAAGGAAGAAAGGAAAGAAAAGAAAAGGGAAAAAAAGAAGAAAAGAAAAAGGAAGAGAGGAAAAGAAGAAAAGAAAAAAGAAAAAAGAAGGAAGAAAGGAAGAAAAGAAAAAAAAAAAAGAAAAAAAAGAAGAAAAAAGAAAAAGAAAAAGAAAAAGAAAAAAGGAAGAAAAAAGAAAAAAAAAGAAAAGAAAAAAGAAGGAAGAAAGGAAGAAAAGAAACAAAAAAAAAGAAGAAGAAAGAAAGAAAGAGGAAAAAGAAAAAGAAGAAGAAAGAAAAAGAAAAAGGAGGAAAGAGAAAGAAAGAAAGAAACGAGGTGAGGTGTGTACCGTGTGGCATATAGGCTAGAGGGCAGCCGGCGTGTCGTTTATGTTGTCGCCGGTTTCTATAGCGACGGTATAATGATACACAGGTATGCAAGTCTCTAGTGTTGCTGTCACAAGACTAGTGACCTGTGATCAATGGGATTCCCAGAGGCCAATACCATACTGGAGGTGCCAGACAGAGCCAGGAGAGGAAGGGGGAGGGTACTACCCTTCACCTGTCCTTGTTAGCCGCTTCCCCCTCCCCACCAGGGGGTGAGGGGTTAAAATGTTGTCATGCAGGATTCTTTTTATGTCTGGGTGTCCGCCTTTGCCAGACAATATAAAGATTAATGATCAACAAGGAGGAAACCGAACAAAGATAAGCCGGTTACAGCCCCGAGCCGGCAGAACTCATTTTGGCCATAGCAGGGTATATAGACAAGCACAGGACCTTTATAATTATTAAGCAGGTGCCCCAGTTTTGGGCTTTAAGGGGAATCGCAGATTATCGATGCTTCCCACCTATATAGACTGTAGGGGGGGGCGGCAATTAGGTTAAGGAAAAGTTAATGCCTGGAAAAAGTATTCACACCCTTTGAAAATTTCCCACATTTTGTCATGTTACAAACGAAAACGTAAATGTATTTTATTGGGATTTTATGTGATAGACCAACACAAAGTGGAACATAATTGTGAAGCCGGAGGAAAATAAATGGTTTAACATTTTTTTCCAAATATGTGAAGAGTGTGTGTGGGGGCATCTGTATTCAGCCCACCTTACTCTGATACCCCTAACTAAAATCTAGTGAAACCAATTGCCTTTAGAAGTCACCTAATTAGTAAATAGTCCACCTGTGTGTTATTTAATCTCAGTATAACTACAGCTGTTCTGTGAAGCCCTCAGAGGTTTGTTAGAGAACCTTAGTGAACAAACAGCATCATGAAGGCCAAGGAACACACCAGACAGGTCAGGGATAAAGTTGTGAAGTAGTATAAAGCAGGGTTAGGTTATAAAAAAAAAAAAAAAAAAAAAAATCTCCCAAGCTTTGAACATCTCACAGAGCTCTGTTCAATCCATCATCGGAAAATGGAAAGAGTATGGCACAACTGCAAACCTACCAAGACATGGCCGTCCACCTAAACTGACTGGCCGGGCAAGGAGAGCATTCATCAAAGAAGAGCCAAGATGTCCATGGTAACTCTGGAGGAGCTGCAGAGATCCACAGCTCAGGGGGGAGAATCTGTCCACAGGACAACTATTAGTCGTGTTCTCCACAAATCTGCCCTTTATGGAAGAGTGACAAGAAGAAAGACATTGGTGAAAGAAAGTCATAAGAAGTCCTGTTTGTAGTTTGTGAGAAGCCATGTGGAGGACACAGCAAACATGTGGAAGAAGGTGCTCTGGTCACATGACACCAAAATGTAACTTTTTGGCCAATGGCTCCCGCCGCTGTCAATCACAGCCAGTGAGCCAATGGGAAGAGATGGGGTGGGGCCAAGCCATGGTGGTGTGTGAATGGTCATGCAGGGTAGCAACTCGGGGGGGGGGGGGGGCCCTGCTTGAGTGCCCCCATAACAAGCGGCTTGCTGTGGGGGCACTTGGCTGGAGGGAGGGGCCAGGCGCACCGGCAGAGGACCGGAGAAGAAGCTCGGGGCTGCTCTGTGCCAAACTTCTGCCCAAAGCAGGTAAGTATGACTTGATCACTTTAAGCCGGCCATACATGCATCGGAATTCGTCCAGTTCAGCGATCCGTGCATGGGCAGGGTGGTCGTACAGAAGTTGATCTATGGACTGCTGGCTATATTAGGTGGTGCTGATCAATGTATTCTGATAGCAGAGAAGGACCCCAAAAGCACAGCAGGGAGGATTCCTCCATTCACCTTGGATGTGCAGATGGGAGAATAGTCACTTTTTGCATTGGTTGAACAAAAAAAAAAAAGAAAAAAAAAAAGGGGACTCATCTATGGCCTGCTTTAGGCCAATGTCAGATGGGTGATTCTGAGATAATTGATGAGAGGCAGGGTCTCCGCCTGTCTGAACCTGGCTGTAGCGAGAGCGATCCCATAAGAACAGGGAGATGTCGGTTTGTCTCTGGCCCGAGTGCTGCTGAATCGCCATCGCTAGTGACGGGATCGATTTTATAGGGACAAACAGACCGTCTCTTGAACATTATAGAATCGCTGGGGGCAGAGTCGCCCATCTGACTTTAGTTTTTTTAACTGACCTTACACCAGTAAAATTTAGTTTGGAAAATTGTAATTTTCAGAACATCCCTTTAATTTTCTAGTAGTTCGGGGGGCCAAACAGACAAATAAAAAAAGGATGGAAATTTTTTTTTGTGTTCAAGAAAAAAGTAAAATCATTAATGTGGGTTTAGTTTGGGGGGGGGGGGGGGGGAAATAAATAAATAAAAAAAGTTTACTTGTCTGCATGTGAATCCTGAAATCGAACACAGAATTCGCAATAATGCCATGGCAATCATGGATTTTATACCAATTTTTTTGATTACCCAAATGGCGATATCAAAAATATCCTAATGATTTTTTGGAATTCCTGTATGAATGTCGGAACAAGAAACGTTCTATTGGTGTACGGCCAGCTTAACCCTCTCTGAAGGGTAAACTTGTTAATATCCTTAACCTCCACCCGCCCGCAGTATAGGGAAATGATGGCGGGTGGGATCCTCTCATTCTGGGGTGGCATCCTATGACGTAGCCTCAGCGTCATCGGTGGCACCCTGCAGGGGCATGCGGTGATCTCAGGCATGCCGTGCCCCTAGGACGCAGCGTGACCCCCTAATCTCAGTAAAGAGCCAATGACGCGGCTCTTCACCCAAGTGATCGGCTGTGTCCAATCACAGCTGATCACAGTGTAAATGCGGAAGTGCCCGTTTATCGGCTCACTGACAGGGCGAGGAGAGTCGATCAGCAGCATCTCCTTACAGGGGAGACCTGTACAGATAATCAGGGCACTGATCAATGCAGCCTCAACATTGCCCAGCAAGTGATGCCAGCCTGTGCCCATCAGTGACCCCCCCCCCCATCAGCGGAGGAAATTTTACAAAATTGACAAGCTAAAAAAAAAATTAAAAAGCAAAAAATAAACCCCAGTGGTGAACACCAAAAGAATTTTTGTATAAAAAAAAAAGATAAAAATGTCACAAGGGTACAGCGTAGTGCGACTGCGCAATTGTCAGTCGAAAGCGCTGAAAGCTGAAAATTGGCCTGGGAAGGAAGGGGGTGAAGGTGCCAACATTGAAGCCGTTAAAGACTGCGACTCGTTTTTTTATATTGCGATTTCTTATTTTGAATAGAAGTTATTTTATTGTCAAAGGACCTGTTTCTAGGTTACAATGACCCGGTCACCAATCTCCGCCAGACGCCACCCCCCCTCCCCCACCCCAGCAATGACCTCGGTCTGTGCCTCACAGTGTTCCAGACAGATAGAAGATTTTAAGGGCATCTGAAATTTGGACTGAAAACACATTCCAGGTATTGTTTTTTTCCCCTCCCCGGAGCGATTTTGTTTCATAGAACATTCTGAGCCTGTGCTATCAGACAGTCTATATTTTTAAATTCCAGACGAAATGCAAATATTTCATCTGTTTCTGGCATACGAAGCCAAACATTGGAGGGGGGGAGGCGTGCTACAAAAAAAAAAAAAATCTCCTTGACCAGCGGGGACTGAAGTACCACCATATCAGCTCCCCCCCCCCTCACATGATTTTCACATAGCCAAATCATTCTACGGCATAAACATTGAGTTTATAACTTTAAACCACTAAGCATTTTATTTTTACATGTATGTAGTACTGCTTTCCATATTGTAAATGGAGATCTTTTAGCTTTAATTCAGGCAGCAAATACACTCACCGGCCACTTTATAGGTCCCCCTTGCTAGTAGCGGGTTGGACCCCCTTTGGCCTTCATTCTTGGTGGCATAGATACAACAAGGTGTTGGAAACGTT
>JBBDGP010002936.1:0-7500 GCA_037952835.1 Lithobates septentrionalis | reverse complement strand
CTCAACCCGAAAGAACAGTGGTTGTGAACCCTGTCCTTAAGTACCCCCCAACTCCAAAAAAGACATGCTGGTAGGTTAATTGGCTTCTGTCTAAATTCGTCCTAGTATATGAAGGCGAGTTAGGGATATTAGATTGTAAGCTCCTTGAGGGTAAGGACTGATGTGAATGTACAATGTATATGTAAAGCGTTGCGTAAATACTACTACCAACCACTACTACTACTTAAAATAATTTAAATACTAATAATTAAAATACTACCAATAATATTAACACGCCATGTTTTTCAAATTTTAGATAAAATAGCTGCCCAAAATACCAAGCCATTGACTCCAATTTAAAGCCCATGTGCAAGATAAAGGAAAACCTGCAAACATGGCCTGTTGGGGGTACTTGAGGACAGGGTTGAGAACCACCGCGATAGAACACCTTTGCTGCAACTGGAGTGTGCAAAAATCCGGAGCAGCTCTGCAAAGAAACCAATCAGCTTCCAGGTTTTTATTGTCAAAACTTAACTGAACAAGCTGAAGTTAGAAGCCGATTGGCTACCATACACAGATGCACCAGATTTTGCACTCTCCAGTTTTAGTAAATCCAATATCTAAACGCCTTTGAAACACTAGGCATTTAAGGTAGGGGTTCACCAAAACCTGCCAATTCCATTCTGGCCTAGCTTCCTAGTTCTACGCCCCACCGCCCATTCTTCCCGTGAAACTTTTACATCTCCTGCAGCAAAACGAATAAGGCCTTCATAGGAAACGACATGGCGGGAGGAGGAGTTGGGAACCTCTATTCGGAGATATTTAGTTGGATACAAAAAAACTGTTTGCAGATCAGATTTTTCTTTCATTTTTTTTTTTTTAGAATTACAGAAACAATAGATTGCCCAACAAAGGTCCTATGCTGCGCCTTTACCAGACTGTAGAAATCACCACCTGCCTAATTAGGTACCAGTATGATTTCGGAAGAAGTCAATAGCTTGGTTTTTCTTAGATATAGAAATCTAGAAACAAACAGCTGAAAGAAAACGTTGAACAGCAAACCTGTACAGAACCGGTGTTCAATCATCTACACCACCCAAGATTCCAACCCCGTCATTGGAGGCCAATCACAGGCTGCATACAGTATTAGAGGGCTATACAAACTGTAGTCTGGAAGGTAGCCCAGTTTATTACATGGATGGCCACATGGATTTTTCCTGCAAATCTCCAACCGATGTCAGAAGTGTGGTAAGGCAGTTGGGATCATACACCACACATAGAAGGTCCTGAAGTCCAGAAAGACAATTTAATATATTTTTCCTACTTTCAGCTAGATCCCCCAATCCCAAGATACTGGAGATCTCCCATGACCCCTCCATTTGCAGAGCCTTACACAGAATGCTATAATAAAAACACACTAAATACACATACCAAAAAGTAAAGCTTCCAGGAGCACCTGGATAAGCAATTTACATTCCAGAAACCTTCAAAAACACACCTCGGAAAGTGATGACCTTTGGCTCCCTCCCCTTTCCACAAATGAAATGGTGTTTGGTGGTGGAGATGGCCCTTTAATGCCAAACCCTTTGGAAAGCTGAGAAATGTGCTCTGCTTTCTGCTCTGCCCTTTCCCTAGCAAATCCGGTGGACAGAGCACCATACCCCCCCCCCCGCCCACCAACACCAGTGACACCAGTGACGGGGCACCATCCCCGCCCACCGACACCAGTGACGGGGCACCATCCCCGCCCACCGACACCAGTGACGGGGCACCATCCCCGCCCACCGACACCAGTGACGGGGCACCATCCCCGCCCACCGACACCAGTGACGGGGCACCATCCCCGCCCACCGACACCAGTGACGGGGCAGTATCCTTCCCTTGATATCCAATGGGGCACCATCCCTCCCACTGATGCCAAGACAGTGGCACTATCCCACTCACTAAAACAAAAGATGGGGCATGGTTTACACCCACTGACACCAGGGCATTTTCTATTCCCACTGGTCAGCATGCCCCCCTAACAACTGAAAGACAACTGGCTCTTTGGATGTTAATCCCCTTCACCAGGGGTCTCCAATCAATTAGGACTTGCGAGTGCTAACAAAAAACGCAGACTTTATTAGCATGCTGAAAAATATTTGCTGCAAATTTAATTTTATTTTTAATTTAAATTTTATCCTTAAAATACATCAACCGAAAAGGTCAATCGCTCTGCCATCACAGCGAGATATGCCTGTGGGCTGCCATACAATCAGACGGATAACCATTCAGATTCTAAACCTTCATAATTCCTATGTAGGGCCGATATAGATATATATATATATATATATATATATATATATATATATATATATATATATATATATATATATATATATATATATATATATATATATATATATATATATATATATTATATATATATATATATTATATATATATATATATATTATATATATATATATATATATATATCTCAACGGGTCTAGCAGCCAGCAGTGTGTTAAGGCTCTCTGGGCAACTGTCCATCTTCATTGTGCTCGTGACAGCTGCCCCGTGCCCCGGCGTGGGTGTCAGAAGACGGCAAGATAGCGCCGGGGCCCTTCCTCCGAGTCTGCTTGGTAACAAGCATTAAGATGTTAATTGGTGCAGAGAATTTGCATAACCAAATAAAGGAGCAGTGTAATCTGTTAATATTATGCTCATTTATTCATGTCCTCCCACGCAGGGTCACCTCTCATAATGCGTGACGCCGACATAAGAATTATCCTCGCCCGTCTGACTGAAGAGGGGTGTAGTAAAGGGGGTGCTCTGCCAGATTCAAAAGCAGGATAGGATTTGGAAATTCAGGAGCTGAAAAGTCAGGCTAACTCTTGGGCTAACAGTACGAGGGGTCAATGACCCAGAACAGGGTAACACTTACCCAATCAGCCTGCTTGTTTCAGGTCTCGATCCAGAAGACGAAACCAGAGGCTCAATCGTGAACCAATACCCCCAGGTATGGTGAACATGTGACATCGGTGAGCCATAAATGGGAGCTCAGACATGTGTGAACTCAGGGGACTCGGAGCTTACGCAAGGCTGCTATCCTTTTTTGCTCTTGGGGCTGAACAAAGCAGTGAGGGGAGGTAAAAGAAGGCAAGTATATGCTGCTGGGAAGGGTGGCATCAAAGTGAACCAGGCCTACCCCAGTACCCCATCATGTGGCTTGTACATACCCTTGCTACTAGGGTGACCACATTTCCAAACTGCCATTCAAGGTCGACACCACCCCCCCCTCCCAAACATCAGCTTGTGTAACGAATCACAGCAGAGCCGGGGCGGCGGGTGAGCGCTCTACCCAGAAGCATTGATCATGACCCCAGGCCGCCGCATCGCCACTTTACTCATCAACCGTACTTGTCCTGGCCGGCCAAGACCCCTTTTACCTTGTTCCAACGCTGGCTCTAGACTGCCCTGCAGTAATTAGACACAAGGGGTGGGATTTATTTAGCCAATAATATGCAATGGGGTGGAGATTGTGACTCTCCAGACATTCCCGGCGAGGGCAAGTACGGTCAGTGAGTAAATCGGCGATGCGACTGCCTTTTTTAGGGGGCATCAGATCAGTCCAGGGTGGCGTTGTCCATATCATTCCGGGACACCATCCTCCTGGAATGAAGGTGCCCGGAAATGACCCGCAAAATGCAGGACTGTCCCGGCCAATCCGGGACACATGGTCACTCTACCCCCCCCCCCCCATCAACTGCAGAGCCCCCCCCATATCACATCCCGACCTCCTATCAGAGCACCCCCCCCCCCCCCCCCCATATCGCACAACGCTAAAGGCCTAGACAAGCTGAGGTAAGAATTTAAACCACACTGGTAACAAAACAAAAATCACACTTCTGCACATGTTCTAGGAAAGAAGACTTATGGTACAAGGCCAAGAGCGTCATATCCTTCTGCAATTACATGCTTTGGTGTGTGAAGGCAGACAACGAGAATTATAAGTTATGATAACATCCCCCAGGCAAGTACACTACATTAGCAGTCTGACCTAAGAAGAACGCTACTGTTTACTTCTCTCATCCGTCAACCTCTTCCACGCCGACGACGTCTATCGATGTTCCAACAGTTTATGGGAGTGAAAACGGCAATCTGGCAACAGCACCAAGGCCTTAACGTGGAAAGATCAATAGAAATCATACGACAAGAATGTCAGCATTAGAAAACCATTTATAGTTAAAGGTCTGTTTAGCCAAGAATAAACCGATCCTCTGCAGTCTGACTACTGGGGGATTTGAGGGCCAGTCCAATTAGAGAATACGGCGTCTCGTTATTAATGTGGTAGACATGCCGAAAATTGTAGTTTCAGGAAGATCATCACTATGCAGCACCACCAAGGAGGATAAAGAGGATCCTCTGGAACTTGCTCCTGTAAAAATATGTACACAATAGCAGCACATAGATATACCAACGGGTTCTCTTACCACATCACTTCCTGTTCTAACAAGAACGGTAGAAAGAGGAGAGAACACACAAGGACAGACGGCAATAAAACCTGAGTACACGTTCCAAACTTGCAGACTATGTAGTGTGAGCAAGGCCAGGACAAGGGCCCTGGGTGCCACAGGTTTATTGTAGGGATGGGGTGCCACAGGTTTACTTCCTTTTGTTACAAGGCTGACAGTAGTGAGAGGGGCATCGATTTTGAGAAGCGAGAAAATGCCGGGCATGGGATCCCCTAAGCTTACACATCATGAATAGGAGGTTGGGCGGCCCAGTTTGGCATCTGTGCACTGGATGACCTTGTCCCAGCACGGAGTAAGGGACTGTGATTGGATAAAATTTAAAGTGTTGCCTCATTATGACCTCAGGTACTGTTTTGCTAATAAAAAATTGCAGAAACAGCAATTTATATGGACACCTCAAAATCTTAAAACCATGTATGTTAGTTTTGGTTAAAGCTGCACTTTGAAGGGTCAGGCCATCCAAAGAGGAAATTTATAGCAAAGGTCTATTGGGCAAAAGCCGATCACACATGGTGTCACAGCAAGTCTTGGCAACCTTTACGATCACCGGTATACAACTTTTCAGTGAGATCAATTGGACAGGTCAGATCCCTTCTGTGATGTTGCATGTCTCCCCTCATCCCTGCAATTAGTAGAACCGACATCTGGCAGCACTCCTCTGGTTGGTGCTTTTCATTAATAAGAACCTGAAACTTCTCTGCAGCTCTTGGACTTTGCTCTTACCCACCTTAGGCTTGCACTTACTCTTCGTTTACCCTACAACAGGGGTCTGCAAATTTTTAAAAGAGCCAGCTTACTGGCCTTCAACTTCAGGGGAGCCAGACCATTGCCAGCGAGTAGAAAATGTGTTGGCGCCAGTGGCAGGAACCATGCCCCCAACACCAGCATTGGCGCCAGTGGCAGGAACCATGCCCAACCCCAGCATTGGAACCATGCCCCCAACCCCAGCGTTGGCGCCAGTGGCAGGAACCATGCCCCCAACCCCAGCGTTGGCGCCAGTGGCAGGAACCATGCCCCCAACCCCAGCGTTGGCGCCAGTGGCAGGAACCATGCCCCCAACCCCAGCGTTGGCGCCAGTGGCAGGAACCATGCCCCCAACCCCAGCGTTGGCGCCAGTGGCAGGAACCATGCCCCCAACCCCAGCGTTGGCGCCAGTGGCAGGAACCATGCCCCCAACCCCAGCGTTGGCGCCAGTGGCAGGAACCATGCCCCCAACCCCAGCGTTGGCGCCAGTGGCAGGAACCATGCCCCCAACCCCAGCGTTGGCGCCAGTGGCAGGAACCATGCCCCCAACCCCAGCGTTGGCGCCAGTGGCAGGAACCATGCCCCCAACCCCAGCGTTGGCGCCAGTGGCAGGAACCATGCCCCCAACCCCAGCGTTGGCGCCAGTGGCAGGAACCATGCCTCCAACCCCAGCGTTGGCGCCAGTGGCAGGAACCATGCCTCCAACCCCAGCGTTGGCGCCAGTGGCAGGAACCATGCCTCCAACCCCAGCGTTGGCGCCAGTGGCAGGAACCATGCCTCCAACCCCAGCGTTGGCGCCAGTGGCAGGAACCATGCCTCCAACCCCAGCGTTGGCGCCAGTGGCAGGAACCATGCCTCCAACCCCAGCGTTGGCGCCAGTGGCAGGAACCATGCCTCCAACCCCAGCGTTGGCGCCAGTGGCAGGAACCATGCCTCCAACCCCAGCGTTGGCGCCAGTGGCAGGAACCATGCCTCCAACCCCAGCGTTGGCGCCAGTGGCAGGAACCATGCCTCCAACCCCAGCGTTGGCGCCAGTGGCAGGAACCATGCCTCCAACCCCAGCGTTGGCGCCAGTGGCAGGAACCATGCCTCCAACCCCAGCGTTGGCGCCAGTGGCAGGAACCATGCCTCCAACCCCAGCGTTGGCGCCAGTGGCAGGAACCATGCCTCCAACCCCAGCGTTGGCGCCAGTGGCAGGAACCATGCCTCCAACCCCAGCGTTGGCGCCAGTGGCAGGAACCATGCCTCCAACCCCAGCGTTGGCGCCAGTGGCAGGAACCATGCCTCCAACCCCAGCGTTGGCGCCAGTGGCAGGAACCATGCCTCCAACCCCAGCGTTGGCGCCAGTGGCAGGAACCATGCCTCCAACCCCAGCGTTGGCGCCAGTGGCAGGAACCATGCCTCCAACCCCAGCGTTGGCGCCAGTGGCAGGAACCATGCCCCCCACTCCAGCATTGGCACCAGTGGCAGGAATAGCACCCCAAAGGCCAGTGAGGGTGTGCAAAAGGACTGCAGGTTGGAGACCACTGCCCTAAATTAAATATCTGGCCTGGAAAAGTGGGATATCTTTGTAATAGTTGCAGCAAGTAAGCTGGCAAACAAGTGCTGAGATTCCACCAATTGAGACCACCAGATGTAAAAAGCCATTACACAATTTAACGTTCTTAAAAAAAAACAAAAAAAACTGGGAAAACCATTTTTGAGCGGACGGACCCTCTGAGCTTGTACAAAAAGCGTACAATTTACGTAAAGCAAAACCTGAAATGAAATCAGACGGGGGGTATTCCGGCACGAAGCAGACAGCGCAGTGTGTGTCTATTCCCATGCTGCAATCACATCTGAAAGCCGTCTAGACACTCAGATCAGAGCAGCGAGCGTTCAACGCTCTGCGGCACCTCCAAGCCTCCCCTCCCATGCATGAAGCAGTTAAAAGGCGATATACAAAGGGAAATCTGTTAGGAAATATGAAATTTCATTTTTTAATAGGCTTGAAGAATAGCTGAACTATGGAAGAGAAAAAAAAAAACCCTGTGCTCCACAGCCGTCTGCGTTGTGTCTAGACATCAGATAAAGGCCGTCTGAAGCAGACAGAGATGATAGGCATTTAAGGATGCGGCTAGCTGCTGGTCTCCCCGGAACGCTGTGTCAGACGGAGTTAAAATGAAAATGATTAGCTATCACTGTTGTAGCCAAAAAAAAAAAAAACGCTTGCAGCAAAAAAAAAAGAAAAAAATAAAGTATGGGAATCTAAAAATGATAT